>JASTWF010001234.1:47841-100988 GCA_030390025.1 Squalus acanthias | reverse complement strand
CAACCCCACCTTCTCCCCACATCCCTCAACCCTACCTTCTCCCCACATCCCTCAACCCCACCTTCTCCCCACATCCCTCAACCCCACCTTCTCCCCACATCCCTCAACCCAGCTTCACCCCACATCCCTCAACCCACCTACTCCCCATATTCCTCAACCCACCTTCTCCCCACATCCCTCAACCCACCTTCTCCCCACATCCCTCAACCCCACCTTCTCCCCACATCCCTCTACCCACCTTCACCCCACATCCCTCAACCCACCTTCTCCCCACATCCCTCAACCCGCCTACTCCCCACATTCCTCAACCCACCTCCCCTCCACATCCCTCTACCCACCTTCTCCCCACATCCCTCAACCCACCTTCTCCCCACATCCCTCAACCCACCTCCCCTCCACATCCCTCAACCCACCTACTCCCCACATTCCTCAACCCACCTACTCCCCACATTCCTCAACCTATTTTCTCCCCATATCCCCAACCCTACCTAACCAACTCCCCTGCATATTCCAACCCTACCTTCTTCCCATATCCCTCAACCCCTCCTACCGTTATCACCATATACTGCAGCACCACTTATCCACCTTCACCCCATATCACCAACCCCACCTAACCAACTCCCCCGCATATTCCAACCCACCTTTAACCCATATCCTTCAAACAAACTTACCCACCTTCTCAGCATATTGTTCAACCCCACCTACACACATTCTCCCCACATTCCCCAACCCCACCTATGCACCCGCTCCCAGTATCCCTCAACCACCCTCTCCCAGAACCCCACCTACCCACCTTCTCACCATATTCCACAATCCCAAATACCCTCCTTCTCTCATGCGTAACCAACCCCTACCAACGTACCTTCACCCGATATCCCTCAACCAAACCTTCCCAGCTTCTCCCCATAGCATTCAACCCCACCTACCCACCTTCTCACCATATCACCCAAACCCACTTTTTCCCCATATCTCCAAACCCCAGCTTAACACCTTCTCCCGAAACCCCAACTGCCCCACATTCTCCCCTTTCCCCAAGCACACCTACTCACCATATTCCACAATCCAACCTTCTCCATATATCCGCCAACCACCCCACTCACCTCCTCCTTTACCCCTACTCCACATACACAACTTCTCGCTATATCCCCCAACCCCACCTACCCACCGTCTCTCCATATCCGCGAACCCAACCTAACCACTTTCTTTTCATATCTCTCAATCCCCCTTCTTCCCAGATCACGCAATCCCACCTTATAACCAAAACTCTCAACACCACCTATCCAGTTTCTCCCCTTATCCACCAACTCCACCATCGACCCACATCACCAAATCACACCTTGTCCACATATCCCACAACTCCATCTTCTCCCACATCCCTCAAACACACCTTCTCCACTATTCCCTCAACCCCACCTACCCCTCACATCCCTCAACCCCACCTTCTCCCCACATCCCTCAACCCCACCACATCCCCACATCCCTCAACCCACCTTCTCCCCACATCCCTCAACCCACCTACTCCCCACATTCCTCAACCCCACCTTCTCCCAACATCCCTCAACCCCACCTTCTCCCAACATCCTTCAACCCCACCTTCTTCCAACATCCCTCAACCCATCTTCACCCCACATCCCTCAACCCCACCTTCTCACCACATCCCTCAACCCCACCACCTCCCCACATCCCTCAACCCCACCTTCTCCCCACATCCCTCAACCCACCTTCTCCCTACATCCCTCAACCCCACCTTCTCCCCACATCCCTCAACCCCACCTTCTCCCCACATCCCTCAACCCCACCACATCCCCACATCCCTCAACCCACCTTCTCCCCACATCCCTCAACCCCACCTTCTCCCCACATCCCTCAACCCCACCTTCTCCCCACATCCCTCAACCCCACCTTCTCCCCAGATCCCTCAACCCCACCTTCTCCCCACATCCCTCAACCCCACCATCTCCCCACATCCCTCAACCAACCTTCTCCCTACATCCCTCAACCCCACCACCTCCCCACATTCCTCAACCCCACCTTCTCCCCACATCCCTCAACCCCACCACCTCCCCACATCCCTCAACCCCACCTTCTCCCCACATCCCTCAACCCCACCTTCTCCCCAGATCCCTCAACCCCACCTTCTCCCCACATCCCTCAACCCCACCTTCTCACCACATCCCTCAACCCACCTTCTCCCTACATCCCTCAACCCCACCACCTCCCCACATTCCTCAACCCCACCTTCTCCCCACATCCCTCAACCCCACCACCTCCCCACATCCCTCAACCCCACCTTCTCCCCACATCCCTCAACCCCACCTGCTCCCCACATCCCTCAACCCCACCTTCTCCCCACATCCCTCAACCCCACCTTCTCCCCACATCCCTCAACCCCACCTTCTCACCACATCCCTCAACCCCACCTCCTCCCCACATCCCTCAACACCACCTTCTCCCCACATCCCTCAACCCCACCTTCTCCCCACATCCCTCAACCCCACCATCACCCCACATCCCTCAACCCCACCTTCTCCCCTGATCCCTCAACCCCACCTTCTCCCCAGATCCCTCAACCCCACCTTCTCCCCACATCCCTCAACCCCACCTTCTCCCCACATCCCTCAACCCCACCATCTCCCCCACATCCTCAACCCCACCTTCTCCCCACATCCCTCAACCCCACCTTCTCCCCACATCCCTCAACCCCACCTTCTCCCCACATCCCTCAACCCCACCTTCTTCCCACATCCCTCAACCCCACCTTCTCCCCACATCCCTCAACCCCACCTGCTCCACACATCCCTCAACCCCACCTTCCCCCCACATCCCTCAACCCCACCTTCCCCCCCACATCCCTCAATCCCACCTTCTCCCCACATCCCTCAACCCCACCTTCTCCCCACATCCCTCAACCCCACCACCTCCCCACATCCCTCAACCCCACCTTCTCCCCACATCCCTCAACCCCACCTTCTCCCCACATCCCTCAACCCCACCTTCTCCCCACATCCCTCAACCCACCTTCTCCCCACATCACCAACCCCACCTTCTCCCCACATCCCTCAACCCACCATCTCCCCACATCCCTCAACCCCACCTTCTCCCCACATCCCTCAACCCCACCTTCTCCCCACATCCCTCAACCCACCTTCTCCCACATCCCTCAACCCCACCTTCTCCCCACATCCCTCAACCCCACCTTCTCCCCACATCCCTCAACCCCACCTTCTCCCCACATCCCTCAACCCCACCTTCTCCCCACATCCCTCAACCCACCTTCTCCCCACATCCCTCAACCCCACCTCTCCCACATCCCTCAACCCCACCTTCTCCCCACATCCCTCAACCCCACCTTCTCCCACATCCCTCAACCCCACCTTCTCCCCACATCCCTCAACCCCACCTTCTCCCACATCCCTCAACCCCACCTTCTCCCCACATCCCTCAACCCCACCTTCTCCCCACATTCCTCAACCCCACCTTCTCCCCACATCCCTCAACCCCACCACCTCCCCACATCCCTCAACCCCACCTTCTCCCCACATCCCTCAACCCCACCTGCTCCCCACATCCCTCAACCCCACCTTCTCCCCACATCCACCAACCCCACCATCTCCCCACATCCCTCAACCCACCTTCTCACCACATCCCTCAACCCCACCACCTCCCCACATCCCTCAACACCACCTTCTCCACACATCCCTCAAACCCACCTTCTCCCCACATCCCTCAACCCCACCATCAACCCCACATCCCTCAACCCCACCTTCTCCCCGATCCCTCAACCCCACCTTCTCCCCAGATCCCTCAACCCCACCTTCTCCCCACATCCCTCAACCCCACCTTCTCCCCACATCCCTCAACCCCACCATCTCCCCACATCCTTCAACCCCACCTTCTCCCCACATCCCTCAACCCCACCTTCTCCCCACATCCCTCAACCCCACCTTCTCCCCACATCCCTCAACCCCACCTTCTTCCCACATCCCTCAACCCCACCTTCTCCCCCACATCCCTCAACCCCACCTGCTCCACACATCCCTCAACCCCACCTTCCCCCCACATCCCTCAACCCCACCTTCCCCCCCACATCCCTCAATCCCACCTTCTCCCCACATCCCTCAACCCCACCTTCTCCCCACATCCCTCAACCCCACCACCTCCCCACATCCCTCAACCCCACCTTCTCCCCACATCCCTCAACCCCACCTTCTCCCCACATCCCTCAACCCAACCTTCTCCCCACATCCATCAACCCACCTTCTCCCCACATTCACCAACCCCACCTTCTCCCCACATCCCTCAACCCTACCTTCTCCCCACATCCCTCAACCCCACCTTCTCCCCACATCCCTCAACCCCACCTTCTCCCCACATCCCTCAACCCAGCTTCACCCCACATCCCTCAACCCACCTACTCCCCATATTCCTCAACCCACCTTCTCCCCACATCCCTCAACCCACATTCTCCCCACATCCCTCAACCCCACCTTCTCCCCACATCCCTCTACCCACCTTCACCCCACATCCCTCAACCCACCTTCTCCCCACATCCCTCAACCCGCCTACTCCCCACATTCCTCAACCCACCTCCCCTCCACATCCCTCTACCCACCTTCTCCCCACATCCCTCAACCCACCTTCTCCCCACATCCCTCAACCCACCTACTCCCCACATTCCTCAACCCACCTTCTCCCCACATTCCTCAACCTATTTTCTCCCCATATCCCCAACCCTACCTAACCAACTCCCCTGCATATTCCAACCCTACCTTCTTCCCATATCCCTCAACCCCTCCTACCGTTATCACCATATACTGCAGCACCACTTATCCACCTTCACCCCATATCACCAACCCCACCTAACCAACTCCCCCGCATATTCCAACCCACCTTTAACCCATATCCTTCAAACAAACTTACCCACCTTCTCAGCATATTGTTCAACCCCACCTACACACATTCTCCCCACATTCCCCAACCCCACCTATGCACCCGCTCCCAGTATCCCTCAACCACCCTCTCCCAGAACCCCACCTACCCACCTTCTCACCATATTCCACAATCCCAAATACCCTCCTTCTCTCATGCGTAACCAACCCCTACCAACGTACCTTCACCCGATATCCCTCAACCAAACCTTCCCAGCTTCTCCCCATAGCATTCAACCCCACCTACCCACCTTCTCACCATATCACCCAAACCCACTTTTTCCCCATATCTCCAAACCCCACCTTAACACCTTCTCCCGAAACCCCAACTGCCCCACATTCTCCCCTTTCCCCAAGCACACCTACTCACCATATTCCACAATCCAACCTTCTCCATATATCCGCCAACCACCCCACTCACCTCCTCCTTTACCCCTACTCCACATACACAACTTCTCGCTATATCCCCCAACCCCACCTACCCACCTTCTCCCCATATCCGCGAACCCAACCTAACCACTTTCTTCTCATATCTCTCAATCCCCCTTCTTCCCACATCACGCAATCCCACCTTATAACCAAAACTCTCAACTCCACCTATCCAGTTTCTCCCCTTATCCACCAACTCCACCATCGACCCACATCACCAAATCCCACCTTGTCCCCATATCCCACAACTCCATCTTCTCCCACATCCCTCAAACACACCTTCTCCACTATTCCCTCAACCCCACCTACCCCTCATATCCTTCAACCCCACCTTCTCCCCACATCCCTCAACCCCACCTTCTCCCCAGATCCCTCAACCCCACCTTCTCCCACATCCCTCAACCCCACCTTCTCCCCACATCCCTCAACCCCACCATCTCCCCACATCCCTCAACCCCACCATCTCCCCACATCCCTCAACCCACCTTCTCCCCACATCCCTCAACCCCACCACCTCCCCACATTCCTCAACCCCACCACCTCCCCACATCCCTCAACCCCACCTTCTCCCCACATCCCTCAACCCCACCTTCTCCCCACATCCACCAACCGCACCATCTCCCCACATCCCTCAACCCACCCTCTCACCACATCCCTCAACCCCACCACCTCCCCACATCCCTCAACCCCACCTTCTCCCCACATCCCTCAACCCCACCTTCTCCCCACATCCTCAACCCCACCTTCTCCCCACATCCCTCAACTCCACCTTCTCCCCACATCCCTCAACCCCACCTTCTTCCCTCATCCCTCAACCCCACCTTCTCCCCCACATCCCTCAACCCCACCTGCTCCCCACATCCCTCAACCCCACCTTCCCCCCACATCCCTCAACCCCACCTTCTCCCCACATCCCTCAACCCCACCTTCTCCCCACATCCACCAACCACACCTTCTCCCCACATCCCTCAACCCCACCTACCCACCTTCTCCCCACATCGTTTAACCCTCATTCTCTCCATTTCCGCCATCTCCACCTGAACACCTGATCCCCAAATCCCTCAACCCCACCTACCAAACTTCTCCCCATAGCTCTCAACCCCACCTTCTCCCCATATCCCTCAAGGCCACCTTCTCCACACACCCCTCAGCCCCACCGATCCATCTCCTCCCTATATCCCTCATTCCACCTTCCCACCATCTCCCCAATCCTCCAAAACCACCTTCTCCACACATCCTTCTGACCCACCTTCTCTCCATATCCCAAACCTCACCTACCCACCTTCTCCCAATACTTCTCAACTCCACCGATGAACCTAGCAACCTTGTCCCCATATTACTCAACACCGCCTTCATCCCATATCCCACAAGTTCACCTATCTACCTTGTCCCCATATCCCCAACGCCACCATCTCCCCATATCTCTCTACCCCACGTACTCACCTTCTCCTCATATTCCCAACTCCATCTTCTCCCATATCCCTCAATCCCAACTTCTCCCCCATATCACTTAACCACACCTTCTCCACTTATCCCTCAACCCACATACCCACCTACTCCCCACATCCCCCCAACCCAGCTACCTACCTTCTCCCCATATCCCTCATCCCCAACTTCCCACAATGTCCCCATTTCCCTCAACCTCCCCTCCCACCTTCTCGCTATGTCCCGCAAGCCCAGATACCCACCTATTTCCTATGTCACCCAAACCCACCTACCTACCTTGTCCCCATATCCCCAATCCCATCTACCTACCTTATCTACCTGCCCCACCCACCCTCCTTCTCCTCTGTCCCCCAAACCCACCTTCTCCACATATCTCCCAACCCTACCGAGCCCCTTCTCCCCATATCCCTCAGCCCCACCGAACCACCTTCTCCCTATATCCCCCAAACCCACACCATATCACTCAAGCCCACCTTCTCAACATATTCCTCAACCTCACCTACCTACCTTATCCCCATATCCCTCTATCCCATGAACTCAACTTCTTCCCATATCCCCAACTCCACCTTCTTCCCACATCCCTCAATTGCAACTTCTCCCCATATCGCTCAACCACACCTTCTCCACTCATCCCTCAACCCATATTCTCCCCATTTTCACCAATCTCACCACCCACCTTCTTCCCAAATCTCCAATGCTACCGCCTCCCCACCTTCTCCCCATAACCGCTAACCCTACCTACTCCCCATATCCTCCACCAAATCCACCTTCTCTACACATCCCTCAGCCCAAAGATCCACCTTCTCCTCGTATCCCACAATCCCACCTACCAACCTCCCCATATACCCGAAACCCAGCTACCCACCTTATCTCCATATCCCTCATCCCCAACTTCCCACATTGTCCCCATTTCCCTCAATCTCACCTCCCCACCTCCCTATATCCCCCAAGCCCAGATACGCACCTTTACCATGTCACCCAAACCCACCTACCTACCTTCTCCCCTATCCCCCAAACCCACCTACCCCCTTCTCCCCATATCCCTCAGCCCCACTGAACCAACTTCTCCCCACCTCCCCATATCCCCAAACCAACCTCCCCACCTTATCCCCATATCCCTCAGCCCCACCTACCCCCTTCTCCCCATATCCCTCAGCCCCACTGAACCACCTTCTCCCCACCTCCCCATATCCCCAAACCAACCTCCCCACCTTCACACCATATTCCTCAACCCCACCTATCATCTTTCTCCATATCCCTCAACCCCACCTCCCCATCTTTCTCCATATCCCTTATCTCCACTTATCCACCTTCTCCCCATATCCCTCAGCCACACCAACCCACCTATGGCACCTAGCGTTTGAAGGGAGCTCAATTGCAAACTAATCTGTGGTCAATCGACAGACAGGCTCTCCTGGGAGAGGCTGGAAGCAGATATTGTTAATCTGAACCCGTCCGCACAGGGAGAAAACTGGACCTGTCATGGAGTGGATAATGAGCGGGGATGTAGGGTGCGGGGATGTAGGGAGCGGGGCTGTACGGTGCGGGGATGTAGGGGGCGGGGCTGTAGGGGGCGGGGATGTAGGGAGCGGGGCTGTAGGGGGCGGGGATGTAGGGGGCGAGGATGTAGGGAGCGGGGATGTAGGGGGCGGGGATGCGGGGCTGTAGGTGGCGGGGCTGTAGGGGGCGGGGCTGCAGGGGGCGGGGATGTAAGGGGCGGGGATGTAGGGGGCGGGGATGTAAGGGGCGGGAATGCAGGGGGCGGGGCTGTAGGGAGCGGGGATGCAGGGGGCGGGAATGCAGGGAGCGGGGATGTAGGGGGCGGGGCTGCAGGGAGCAGGCCAGGAATTTGCATCGGCCATCTTCCAATATCCAATCGACATAATAGACTGATGAACAAGGTCAGAGAATGCGGAGTCAGGGGACAAGCAGCAGAATGGATTGTTGGCTGGCTTCAAGACAGAAAGCAGAGTGGGAGTAAAGGGTAGCTATTCACAGTGGCAGAAGGTGGGTAGTGGAGTTCCACAAGGATCAGTGCTGGGACCAATGTTGTTCACAAATTATATTAACGATTTAGACTTTAGAATCAAAAACACAATTTCTAAATTTGCAGGCGACACCAAATTGTGGGGGGGGGGGGTGGTGGTTGGTCAATACTGAGGAGGACTGCAACAAATTACAGGAGGACATTAATAAACTTGCAGAATGGGCAAATAATTGGCAAATGAATTTCAACACCGATAAATGTGAGGTAACATTTTGGTAAGTAAAATAAGAAAGTCACATATTACTTGGAAAATAAGAATCTACATGGGGTAGAGGAGAAAAGGGATCTGGGAGTACAAATACACAAATCACTAAAAGTTGTGAGGCAGGTTAGCAAGGCCATAAAAAAAGCAAACCAAGCACTGGGGTTTATTTCGAGAGGGTTAGAATTGAAAAGTAGGGAAGTTATGCTAAACCTGTATTGAACCTTGGTTAGACCGCACTTGGAGTACTGTGTACGGTTCTGGTCGCCATATTATAAAAAGGATATAGAGGCACTGGAGAGGGTGCAGAGAAGATTTACAAGGATGATACCAGAAATGCGAGGGTATAAATATCAGGAAAGGATGAACAGGCTGGGTCTCTTTTCTCTATAAAATGCTTAGGGGTGACCTAATAGAGGTCTTTAAAATTACGAAAGGTTTTGATAGAGTGGATACAGAGAGAATGTTTCCACTTGTGGGGAAGAGCAAAACTAGAGGCCATCAATATAAGATAGTCACCAAGAAATTCAATGGGGAATTCAGAAGAAACTTCTTTACCCAAAGAGTGGTGAGAATGTGGAACTCGCTACCACAGGGAGTGGTTGAAGCGAATAATATAGATGCATTTAAGGGGAGGCTGGACAATCATATGAGGGAGAGGGGAATAGAGGGTTATGCTGATAGATTTAGATGAGGAAAGACGGGAGGAGGCTCGAGTGGAGCATAAAAGCCGGCATGGACTGGTTGGGCCGAATGGCCTGTTTCTGTGCCGTATATCCTATCGAAGCTCAGCTGCAGTGCACTGAACGAGCAGCAATGATGGGACAGCCTGCTGTGGGACATTCCTTCACACACTCCACTGAAGGGGCTGTTCTTCGTGAATGGTCATTGTTTTGTGTTGGATGTCTCTCTCTCCCCCCACTCCACCCCGCCCCCCCCCCATTCTGTCTGCCTGTCTGTCTCTGTCCCTCTCTCTCCCCCATTCTGTCTGTCTGTCTCTGTCTCTCTCTCTCCCCCATTCTGTCTGTCTGTCTCTGTCGCTCTCTCTCCCCCATTCTGTCTGTCTGTCTCTGTCCCTCTCTCTCCCCCATTCTGTCTGTCTGTCTCTGTCTCTCTCTCTCCCCCATTCTGTCTGTCTGTCTCTGTCTCTCTCTCTCCCCCATTCTGTCTGTCTGTCTCTGTCTCTCTCTCTCCCCCATTCTGTCTGTCTGTCTCTGTCCCTCTCTCTCCCCCATTCTGTCTGTCTGTCTCTGTCTCTCTCTCTCCCCCATTCTGTCTGCCTGTCTCTGTCCCTCTCTCTCCCCCATTCTGTCTGTCTGTCTCTGTCTCTCTCTCTCCCCCATTCTGTCTGTCTGTCTCTGTCTCTCTCTCTCCCCCATTCTGTCTGTCTGTCTCTGTCTCTCTCTCCCCCATTCTGTCTGTCTGTCTCTGTCTCTCTCTCTCCCCCATTCTGTCTGTCTGTCTGTCTCTGTCTCTCTCTCTCCCCCATTCTGTCTGTCTGTCTCTGTCTCTCTCTCTCCCCCATTCTGTCTGTCTGTCTCTGTCTCTCTCTCTCCCCCATTCTGTCTGTCTGTCTCTGTCTCTCTCTCTCCCCCATTCTGTCTGTCTGTCTCTGTCTCTCTCTCTCCCCCATTCTGTCTGCCTGTCTCTGTCTCTCTCTCTCCCCCATTCTGTCTGTCTGTCTCTGTCTCTCTCTCTCCCCCCATTCTGTCTGTCTGTCTCTGTCTCTCTCTCTCCCCCATTCTGTCTGTCTGTCTCTGTCTCTCTCTCTCCCCCCATTCTGTCTGTCTGTCTCTGTCTCTCTCTCTCCCCCATTCTGTCTGTCTGTCTCTGTCTCTCTCTCTCCCCCCATTCTGTCTGTCTGTCTCTGTCTCTCTCTCTCCCCCATTCTGTCTGTCTGTCTCTGTCCCTCTCTCTCCCCCCATTCTGTCTGTCTGTCTCTGTCCCTCTCTCTCCCCCATTCTGTCTGTTTGTCTATGTCCCTCTCTCTCCCCCATTCTGTCTGTCTGTCTCTCTCTCTCCCCCATTCTGTCTGTCATTCTGTCTCTGTCCCTCTCTCTCCCCCATTCTGTCTGTCTGTCTCTGTCCCTCTCTCTCCCCCATTCTGTCTGTTTGTCTATGTCCCTCTCTCTCCCCCATTCTGTCTGTCTGTCTCTCTCTCTCCCCCATTCTGTCTGTCATTCTGTCTCTGTCCCTCTCTCTCCCGCATTCTGTCTGTCTGTCTCTGTCCCTCTCTCTCCCCCTTTCTGTCTGTCTGTCTGTCTCTGTCTCTCCCCCATTCTGTCTGTCTGTCTCTGTCCCTCTCTCTCCCCCCATTCGGTCTGTCTGTCTCTGTCCCTCTATTTCCTCCATTCTGTCTGTCTGTCTCTGTCCCTCTCTCTCTCCCTCCCACTCCCACTCTATCACACTTTCTGTCCCATTCTGTTTGTGACTGTCTCTTCCAATGCGTAGACTGTAGTGTCATTTCTGTACAGTATAAAATTATTTAAAATAAAATTGCATAAGGAAAAATACAAACGAATATGGGGAAAAAATCAGGGAAATGGGATGAGAAGAGAAAGCTCCAGTCTAAGCAGTAGCACAGTAATGGGCCGAACAGCCTCCTGTATGCAGTAGTTTCCCTGAGACCCCACGTTCTCGGACCCCTGACACTCACCTGAATGTGTAAAGTGTCCCCATATCCAGCATAGAGAGCAGTTGTGTTTTGGACTTTGGGAAGGAGAATCGATATCGCAGTGTTTCGAAGGCTGGAACAATCAGGGCCTTCTGACTGCTGTCCATATCCTGCTGGATGATGGACTTCCTGCAGGGACAGAGCCAGGAGCAAAGAGTGAGGAGACAAAATCAAACACCTGGAATGCTTCATTTCACCTGCTCCCTCTAACTAGGTCGACAACGGGTCAGCTCAGAGAAAGCAAACCTTTCAAACCATTGGGATATTCTATGACAGAGAGAGCAGGATCTCAGAACTGTAACTGAGACACAGAGAGCTGGAGTTGCTTTGCCCAGACACTAAGGCTGCAAAATTCAGCGCTGTTGTTTGGGCACGATGGGTGCCATTTTGGTTCCAAACTGGCGTCCGTGGCGCGCGTCCGCACATGTCTGGTGTGGGCCACGCTGGACGCCTTCTTGGGTAGGGCGTTAGCGATGGCGCAGGGAGTATGCACCGGAAGTATGCAGAGTAGGCAGATCGTAACGTCAATCAACGTGCAATTCTGATTTGATGCCAGGGCTGGAATTTTGGAGCTCAATCCTCCAGCTAATGCCCTCTCTTAAGCTCGCACAACAGAACACACATTCAGCAGCAGGAAGGACCAGCGCTATTTAAAGGGAACTTCAGCGAGGAACAGTGTGTGAGACGTCTGCAGATCACCAAGGACGTCCTCACTGAAATCTGCCACCTGAGAGCAGGGCGAGGGCCGCATTGCCAGTGGCCGTCAAGGTCACGGTGGCCATGAACTTTTATGCGTCAGGCTCCTTCCAGGCTGGAGCAGGAGGTATTTGTAACATCGCCCAGTTTGCCACGCACTGTTACATAAGGGAGGTAATCGAGGTTCTGTATTCCAAGAGAGCTGAATACATTTCCTTCTCTCTGGCCAGAGAGCAGCAGGCGGAGCGAGTACGCGGCTTTGCGAGGATTGCAGGCTTCCCCATGATGCAGGGAGCCATTGACTGCACACACGTCGCTTTGTGGGCGCCGCATCTCAACTCTGAGATGTACCACAACAGGAAGTGATTCCACTCCCTCAATGTCCAGCTGGTGTGCGAACATACTCAGCGAATCATGCAGGTCAATGCTCAGTATCCTGGCAGCAGCCATGATGCTTTCATTCTGCGGCAGTCCAGTGTCCCATCCGCATTTGCGCCACCACGACAAACCAGAGGGTGGCTACTAGGCGACAAGGGCTATCCGTTAGCAACATGGCTCATGACTCCTGTGCACAACCCACGCACATGTGGGCAGCATGCATACAATGAAAGCCAGGCTGCCACACAAAATATCATCGAGCAGACCTTTGGCATGCTGAAGCAATGTTTCTGCTGCCTGGAACGCTCTGGAGGAGCCCTGCAGTACTCCGCAGAGCAGGTGTCGAGATTCGTCGTGGTCTGCTGCATGCTGCACAACCTTGCCATCATGAGGGCACAGCCCTTGCCACAAGCCATACGGCGAGCAGCTGAGGAGCAGGAGGAGGAAGAGGAAGGGAGGAGGCAACCCAGACAGCACCTTTCTGGCCAGGCTTTCCGTGACCTACTCATCCAGCTGCGATACCAGTAAATGCAATCTCGATTCCACATTCACCAACAGTCCCACACCTTCCCTTCCCTCTGTCACTGAGCATCACAGCGTCTGTTTGGCCACAATGCAAAAACAAAAGCCAACACAAAATAAACATTCCAAACCAAATTCATAAAGTAAATCATGTCATATTGCATACAAATGTAAACTAATCACCCTTGTGCATTCCCTTAGTGCCTGTCTTCTGTGTGCCTTTGCCTGTCTTAGTGCTCCTACGCAGTGCTACCCCAGGGACTGCAGCATGGCTGGTGGGAGGCTGCTGACTTTCAGTGGGGGAGACTGCAGATGGCCTTGCAGGACAACCTCGAGCAACTCTGGGCCTAGAAGGCCTGGCTTCAGACTGGACCATCTTGGCATGGGTGGCAGCAGTCTGGGCTGGTTGGCTGACCGGCAACAAGAAGGGTATTGGGGGAGTGGCAGAGGTGAGAGGACAAATGCTGTCATCCTGAGGGAGTTCAGCAGGTTCGTGCTCCACGGAGCCACTGCCACTCCCCCGGGGTGGCTTCTCAGCATTCCTAGTAATCTGTTGGAGCACAGACAGCTGGACTGGTGTGACTCCCTGCAAGGCCCTTTCCACACTGGTAAACCCAGCCATAATGGCAGCAGTCCGACCTTGCATGACTACAGTCTGAGCTTCCACTGCAGCACTCAGACATTGGGTGGCTTCTGTTTGTGCTGCAATGGAAGCTGAGACATCGGCCATCAGATGCTGCACACTGGTTGGGTCCACAAGTGCGCTGATGGAGTTGCCGTCCTTTCCATACGCAAAGCCCTGTGCCAAGTTGGTGCCGTACTCATCCATGCTCCTTGACATTGTGGCAGGCTTCCCAATGCACCAAGCATTTCATTGTGCAGACCCATCAGCCTTCTTCAGTAGCCTGCCCCATCATTGTGCTCATCTGAGTCCTCTGCAGCAAAGCTCGTGTTTAACCTCACCCTCCAGGGAGCTGGCACCTGAGCTACCCTTGCCCCCTGTCCTGACTGCAGGCCACTCGTGCCCAGTGTCTCACCATTTGCAGATGCTGCAGCTAAGCTGTTCTCTAATGTACGCGGAGTGTCAATATCTGAGCTGGTGGCTGCGAGTGTGAAATCGAGTGACGGTGCTGTGTCTTCATCATCACTTCCTTCTTCCTCTTCCAGTTCTTGCTCCTCCACCACTGCCTGGCCAGGTTGCAGTTCTTGGGTATCTGAAAGGAGAAAGGCACAAGGGTAGGGTTGTGGTGAGGGGAGGGTGGAACGCAAGAAGTGGATGCTTACACCATCTGCAGCTTGTAAATCAGAAGAGATTGTGGGTGAGGGGGGTGTGAGAAGGAGGATTAGGTAATGAGGCTACCATCATCTTCAATTGTTTCAGTCCCACTGCTGGCCACGGGCTCAACGATGGCTGTTCCAATGATGGTAGCCAGGGTCTCCTCCATCGGGGTAAGGTCATGCAGCTGTCTTTCCCTCGCCAGTTAACTCCTGCTGCTGTCGGTTATGTGCAAACTTGTCCTGCAAGAGAAAGGGAAGTGTGTCAGTGAGTGTGGTGCAATGTGTTTGGGTGAAGTGTGTCAGTGAGTGTGGTGCAATGTGTTTGGGTGAAGTGTGTCAGTGAGTGTGCTGCAATGTGTTTGGGTGAATTAAGTCAGTGCATGTGGTGCAATGTGTTTGGGTGAAGTGTGTCAGTGAGTGTGGTGCAATGTGTTTGGGTGAAGTGTGTCAGTGAGTGTGGTGCAATGTGTTTGGGTGAAGTGTGTCAGTGAGTGTGGTGCAATGTGTTTGGGTGAAGTGTGTCAGTGAGTGTGGTGCAATGTGTTTGGGTGAAGTGTGTCAGTGAGTGTGGTGCAATGTGTTTGGGTGAAGTGTGTCAGTGAGTGTGGTGCAATGTGTTTGGGTGAAGTGTGTCAGTGAGTGTGGTGCAATGTGTTTGGGTGAAGTGTGTCAGTGAGTGTGGTGCAATGTGTTTGGGTGATGAGCCTGTCATGATTGAACAGCTGCCAGTGTGTGCAAGCTGAGATGTGGGTGTGAGGCTTGCAGCAGTGGTTAGTGTGTGAGGGTGAGGGGAAGCTATGAATGTGAGGTATGAGTCATGTTTGATAGAGATTGTTGGTAGGTGAGTGATGGGGGTGTGGTGCATTGAGCAGTGTGTGAGGCTAGTGGTGCAGTTGGTGGGATATGGAATTTGAAGATGAATTCACTGACCTTGACCACTTGAGGTCATTGAACTTCTTGCAGCACTGCATCCAGGTCCTCGGGGCTTGACTTCTGGCATTGCCCACCACGGCTACCTGCTCCCACTGCCTTCGCAGAGTTTGTCTGGAGGGCCACCAGACCCGCTGTGGATAGAGGACCTCGTTCCTCCTGTCCACCTCCTCCATCAAGGCCTCCAGTGCAGCGACTAAGAACCTTGGAGCATGCTCTCGGCCCTGTTGCGCCATTAGTCAGCTTTTCTGCAGGTCAGACTCTCTTCCCCAGCCACTTCCAGCACCTGCTACAGCCATAATGCACCTCCCCTTGAAGAGGTGCAGGCTGGCTTTAAGTGATGTTAGCCTCATATGAACTTGGGCCCCCCTGCTGAGGCGTTCAGCCACTCGACAGCGCCTTTAGTGCTGGCTGAACGCTGCAATCATTTAAATTAGCAGGCAGCACGAAGTTGGTGCGCTGTCAGCATCAGAAGCAACGGGCGCAGGTTAGTCGCGCAACGCGATGCGCGTGCCCGTTTTCGGGGCTATTGAATTTAACCCCCTGACAGGCTTAAACTGGCCGAGGACAAGAACTTGAACCAAGGTGACACAGTTGAGGTATTGGTAGAGACCGTACATGGGCAGAAAATCCACGTCCGTCAGGAAGACGTAGGGAGTGGTGGCTTGTCGGAGAGCGATGTTTCGGAGCAGGTT
Organism: Squalus acanthias; assembly: GCA_030390025.1. Taxonomy (NCBI): domain Eukaryota; kingdom Metazoa; phylum Chordata; class Chondrichthyes; order Squaliformes; family Squalidae; genus Squalus; species Squalus acanthias. Next base: position 84,763 of record JASTWF010001234.1, on the reverse strand, counting down.
GATGTGGTAGAACAGGCCCTCCTTGTAGACGACATGGTAACCGACGTTACGGCGATTCCTCAGCACATCGGAAGACAGGGCATAGCGGAGGAACTGCTGAGCCTCGGTGTCAGACAGGAAGAGAGCAAGGCTCATCGGGCCCTCCCAGTGCTTGCAAATGGCCTCCAGCATCTGTAACCTGGCAATAGGGACACAGAAAGGGGATTAGACCACAGAGGGATCAGTAAACTGCTCACCCTAATACCACAACTCAATCACAGAGCCCACTGAGGCTTCATACAGGGTCCATACCCGGGGAGATGGTACACACAGTCTACAGGCAATGGGGATTGATTTACACAATGGGGAATGGAGATTGATTCACACACTGGGGAATGGAGATTGATACACACACTGGGGAATGGAGATTGATTCACACACTGAGGAATGGAGATTGATTTACACACTGGGGAATGGGAATTGATTTACACACTGGGGAATGGGGATTGATTCACACACTGGGGAATGGAGATTGACACACTGGGGAATGGAGATTGATTCACACACTGGGGAATGGAGATTGATTCACACACTGGGGAATGGGGATTGACACACTGGGGAATGGGGATTGATTCACACACTGGGGAATGGAGATTGACACACTGGGGAATGGGGATTGATTCACACACTGGGGAATGGAGATTGATTCACATTCTGGGGAATGGCGATTGATTCACACACTGGGGAATGGGGATTGATTTACACACTGGGGAATGGAGATTGATACAGACACTGGGGAATGGAGATTGATTTACACACTGGGGAATGGAGATTGATTCACACACTGGGGAATGGGGATTGCTTCACACACTGGGGAATGGAGATTGATTCACACACTGGGGAATGGAGATTGATTCACACACTGGGGAATGGGGATTGCCACACTGGGGAATGGGGATTGATCACACACTGGGGAATGGAGATTGATTCACACACTGGGGAATGGAGATTGATTTACACACTGGGGAATGGGGATTGACACACTGGGGAATGGAGATTGATTCACACACTGGGGAATGGAGATTGATTCACACACTGGGGAATGGGGATTGACACACTGGGGAATGGAGATTGATTCACACACTGGGGAATGGGGATTGATTCACACACTGGGGAATGGAGATTGATTCACACACTGGGGAATGGAGATTGATTCACACACTGGGGAATGAAGAATGATTCACACACTGGGGAATGGAGATTGATTCACACACTGGGGAATGGGGATTGATTGACACACTGGGGAATGGAGATTGATTACACACTGGGGAATGGAGATTGATTACACACTGGGGAATGGAGATTGATTCACACACTGGGGAATGGGGATTGATTCACACACTGGGGAATGGAGATTGATTCACACACTGGGGAATGGAGATTGATTCACACACTGGGGAATGGGGATTGACACACTGGGGAATGGGGATTGATTCACACACTGGGGAATGGAGATTGATTCACACACTGGGGAATGGAGATTGATTCACACACTGGGGAATGGAGATTGATTTACACACTGGGGAATGGGATTGATCACACTGGGGAATGGAGATTGATTCACACACTGGGGAATGGAGATTGATTACACACTGGGGAATGGGGATTGACACACTGGGGAATGGAGATTGATTCACACACTGGGGAATGGGGATTGATTCACACACTGGGGAATGGAGATTGATTCACACACTGGGGAATGGAGATTGATTCACACACTGGGGAATGGGGATTGATTCACACACTGGGGAATGGGGATTGATTCACACACTGGGGAATGGGGATTGATTTACACACTGGGGAATGGGGATTGATTCACACACTGGGGAATGGGATTGATTCACACACTGGGGAATGGGGATTGATTCACACACTGGGGAATGGGATTGATTTACACACTGGGGAATGGAGATTGATTCACACACTGGGGAATGGAGATTGATTCACACACTGGGGAATGGAGATTGATTCACACACTGGGGAATGGAGATTGATTCACACACTGGGGAATGGAGATTGATTCACACACTGGGGAATGGGGATTGATTCACACACTGGGGAATGGAGATTGATTTACACACTGGGGAATGGGATTGATTCACACACTGGGGAATGGAGATTGATTCACACACTGGGGAATGGGGATTGATTCACACACTGGGGAATGGAGATTGATTCACACACTGGGGAATGGAGATTGATTCACACACTGGGGAATGGAGATTGATTCACACACTGGGGAATGGGGATTGATTCACACACTGGGGAATGGAGATTGATTTACACACTGGGGAATGGGGATTGATTCACACACTGGGGAATGGGGATTGATTCACACACTGGGGAATGGGATTGATTCACACACTGGGGAATGGAGATTGATTCACACTGGGGAATAGGGATTGATTCACACACTGGGGAATGGAGATTGATTACACACTGGGGAATGGAGATTGATTCACACACTGGGGAATGGAGATTGACACACTGGGAATGGGATTGATTCACACACTGGGGAATGGAGATTGATTCACACACTGGGGAATGGAGATTGATTCACACACTGGGGAATGGAGATTGATTTACACACTGGGGAATAGGGATTGATTCACACACTGGGGAATGGAGATTGATTTACACACTGGTGAATAGGGATTGATTCAAACACTGGGAAATGGAAATTGATTCACACACTGGGGAATGGGATTGATTTCACACACTGGGGAATGGAGATTGATTCACACACTGGGGAATGGAGATTGATGCACACACTGGGGAATGGGGATTGATTCACACACTGGGGAATGGAGATTGATTTCCACACTGGGAAAGGGGGACTGATTTACACACTGGGGAATAGGGATTGATTCACACACTGGGGAATGGGGATTGATTTACACACTGGGGAATAGGGATTGATTCACACACTGGGGAATGGAGATTGATTCACACACTGGGGAATGGGGATTGATTCACACACTGGGAATGGAGATTGATTTACACACTGGGGAATGGAGATTGATTACACACTGGGGAATGGGATTGATTCACACACTGGGGAATGGAGATTGATTACACACTGGGGAATGGAGATTGATTTACACACTGGGGAATGGGATTGATTTACACACTGGTGAATGGAGATTGATTCACACTGGGGAATGGAGATTGATTTACACACTGGGGAATGGAGATTGATTACACACTGGGGAATGGAGATTGATTCACACACTGGGGAATGGAGATTGATTACACACTGGGGAATGGGGATTGATTCACACACTGGGAATGGAGATTGATTCACACACTGGGGAATGGAGATTGATTCACACACTGGGGAATGGAGATTGATTTACACACTGGGAATGGGATTGATTTACACACTGGGGAATGGGATTGATTCACACACTGGGGAATGGAGATTGATTCACACACTGGGGAATGGGGATTGATTCACACACTGGGGAATGGGATTGATTCACACACTGGGGAATGGAGATTGATTCACACACTGGGGAATGGGGATTGATTGACACACTGGGGAATGGGGATTGATTCACACACTGGGGAATGGAGATTGATTCACACACTGGGGAATGGAGATTGATTCACACACTGGGGAATGGAGATTGATTCACACACTGGGGAATGGAGATTGATTCACACACTGGGGAATGGAGATTGATTCACACACTGGGGAATGGAGATTGATTCACACACTGGGGAATGGAGATTGATTCACACACTGGGGAATGGAGATTGATTCACACACTGGGGAATGGAGATTGATTCACACACTGGGGAATGGAGATTGATTGACACACTGGGGAATAGGGATTGATTAACACACTGGGGAATGGAGATTGACACACTGGGGAATAGGGATTAATTCACACACTGGGGAATGGAGATTGACACACTGGGGAATAGGGATTAATTCACACACTGGGGAATGGAGATTGATTTACACACTGGGGAATGGAGATTGATTCACACACTGGGGAATGGAGATTGATTCACACACTGGGGAATGGGGATTGATTTACACACTGGGGAATGGAGATTGATACAGACACTGGGGAATGGAGATTGATTACACACTGGGGAATGGAGATTGATTCACACACTGGGGAATTGGGATTGATTCACACACTGGGGAATGGAGATTGATTCACACACTGGGGAATGGAGATTGATTCACACACTGGGGAATGGGATTGATCACACTGGGGAATGGAGATTGATTCACACACTGGGGAATGGAGATTGATTCACACACTGGGGAATGGAGATTGATTCACACACTGGGGAATGGAGATTGATTTACACACTGGGGAATGGGATTGATTACACACTGGGGAATGGAGATTGATTCACACACTGGGGAATGGAGATTGATTTACACACTGGGGAATGGGGATTGACACACTGGGGAATGGAGATTGATTCACACACTGGGGAATGGGATTGATTCACACACTGGGGAATGGAGATTGATTCACACACTGGGGAATGGAGATTGATTCACACACTGGGGAATGGGATTGATTCACACACTGGGGAATGGGGATTGATTCACACACTGGGGAATGGAGATTGATTCACACACTGGGGAATGGAGATTGATTCACACACTGGGGAATGGGGATTGATTTACACACTGGGGAATGGAGATTGATTCACACACTGGGGAATGGAGATTGATTCACACACTGGGGAATGGAGATTGATTCACACACTGGGGAATGGAGATTGATTCACACACTGGGGAATGGAGATTGATTCACACACTGGGGAATGGAGATTGATTCACACACTGGGGAATGGGATTGATTCACACACTGGGGAATGGGGATTGATTCACACACTGGGGAATGGAGATTGATTCACACACTGGGGAATGGGGATTGATTCACACACTGGGGAATGGAGATTGATTCACACACTGGGGAATGGGATTGATTCACACACTGGGGAATGGAGATTGACACACTGGGGAATGGAGATTGATTCACACACTGGGGAATGGAGATTGATTCACACACTGGGGAATGGAGATTGATTCACACACTGGGGAATGGAGATTGATTCACACACTGGGGAATGGAGATTGATTCACACACTGGGGAATGGAGATTGATTCACACACTGGGGAATGGTGATTGACACACTGGGGAATAGGGATTAATTCACACACTGGGGAATGGAGATTGATTTACACACTGGGGAATGGAGATTGATTCATATACTGGGGAATGGAGATTGACACACTGGGGAATAGGGATTAATTCACACACTGGGGAATGGAGATTGATTCACACACTGGGGAATGGAGTTTGATTCACACACTGGGGAATGGGGATTGATTTACACACTGGGGAATGGAGATTGATACAGACACTGGGGAATGGAGATTGATTCACACACTGGGGAATGGAGATTGATTCACACACTGGGAAATGTGGATTGATTAACACACTGGGGAATGGAGATTGATACACTGGGGAATAGGGATTAATTCACACACTGGGGAATGGAGATTGACACACTGGGGACTAGGGATTATTCACACACTGGGAATGGAGATTGATTTACACACTGGGGAATGGAGATTGATTCACACACTGGGGAATGGAGATTGATTCACACACTGGGGAATGGGGATTGATTTACACACTGGGGAATGGAGATTGATTCACACACTGGGGAATGGAGATTGATTCACACATTGGGAATGGGGATTGATTCACACACTGGGGAATGGGGATTGATTCACACACTGGGGAATGGAGATTGATTCACACACTGGGGAATGGAGATTGATTCACACACTGGGGAATGGGGATTGATCACACTGGGGAATGGGGATTGATCACACACTGGGGAATGGAGATTGATTCACACACTGGGGAATGGAGATTGATTCACACACTGGGGAATGGAGATTGATTCACACACTGGGGAATGGAGATTGATTTACACACTGGGGAATGGGGATTGACACACTGGGGAATGGAGATTGATTCACACACTGGGGAATGGGGATTGATTCACACACTGGGGAATGGAGATTGATTCACACACTGGGGAATGGAGATTGATTCACACACTGGGGAATGGGGATTGATTCACACACTGGGGAATGGGATTGATTCACACACTGGGGAATGGGGATTGATTCACACACTGGGGAATGGGATTGATTCACACACTGGGGAATGGGGATTGATTTACACACTGGGGAATGGAGATTGATTCACACACTGGGGAATGGAGATTGATTCACACACTGGGGAATGGAGATTGATTCACACACTGGGGAATGGAGATTGATTCACACACTGGGGAATGGAGATTGATTCACACACTGGGGAATGGAGATTGATTCACACACTGGGGAATGGAGATTGATTCACACACTGGGAATGGGATTGATTCACACACTGGGGAATGGAGATTGATTACACACTGGGGAATGGGGATTGATTCACACACTGGGGAATGGAGATTGATTCACACACTGGGGAATGGAGATTGATTCACACACTGGGGAATGGAGATTGATTCACACACTGGGAATGGAGATTGATTCACACACTGGGGAATGGAGATTGATTCACACACTGGGGAATGGAGATTGATTCACACACTGGGGAATGGTGATTGATTCACACACTGGGGAATGGAGATTGATTCACACACTGGGAATGGAGATTGACACACTGGGGAATAGGGATTAATTCACACACTGGGGAATGGAGATTGATTTACACACTGGGGAATGGAGATTGATTCACACACTGGGGAATGGAGATTGACACACTGGGGAATAGGGATTGATTCACACACTGGGGAATGGAGATTGATTCACACACTGGGGAATGGAGATTGATTCACACACTGGGGAATGGAGATTGATTACACACTGGGGAATGGGATTGATTCACACACTGGGGAATGGAGATTGATTTACACACTGGGGAATTGGGATTGATTCACACACTGGGGAATGGAAATTGATTCACACACTGGGGAATGGGGATTGATTCACACACTGGGGAATGGAGATTGATTACACACTGGGGAATGGAGATTGATTCACACACTGGGGAATGGGGATTGATTCACACACTGGGGAATGGAGATTGATTTCCACACTGGGAAAGGGGGACTGATTTACACACTGGGGAATAGGGATTGATTCACACACTGGGGAATGGGGATTGATTTACACACTGGGGAATAGGGATTGATTCACACACTGGGGAATGGAGATTGATTCACACACTGGGGAATGGGGATTGATTCACACACTGGGGAATGGAGATTGATTTACACACTGGGGAATGGAGATTGATTTACACACTGGGGAATGGTGATTGATTCACACACTGGGGAATGGAGATTGATTTACACACTGGGTGATGGAGATTGATTTACACACTGGGGAATGGGGATTGATTTACACACTGGGGAATGGAGATTGATTCACACACTGGGGAATGGAGATTGATTACACACTGGGGAATGGGGATTGATTTCACACACTGGGGAATGGGATTGATTCACACACTGGGGAATGGAGATTGATTCACACACTGGGGAATGGAGATTGATTCACACACTGGGGAATGGAGATTGATTTACACACTGGGGAATGGGGATTGATTCACACACTGGGGAATGGAGATTGATTTCACACTGGGAATGGGATTGATTTACACACTGGGGAATGGGATTGATTCACACACTGGGGAATGGAGATTGATTCACACACTGGGGAATGGGATTGATTACACACTGGGGAATGGAGATTGATTCACACACTGGGGAATGGAGATTGATTCACACACTGGGGAATGGGGATTGATTACACACTGGGGAATGGGATTGATTCACACACTGGGGAATGGAGATTGATTCACACACTGGGGAATGGAGATTGATTCACACACTGGGGAATGGGATTGATTCACACACTGGGGAATGGAGATTGATTCACACACTGGGGAATGGAGATTGATTCACACACTGGGGAATGGAGATTGATTCACACACTGGGGAATGGAGATTGATTCACACACTGGGGAATGGAGATTGATTCACACACTGGGGAATGGAGATTGATTCACACACTGGGGAATGGAGATTGATTACACACTGGGGAATGGGATTGATTAACACACTGGGGAATGGAGATTGACACACTGGGGAATGGGATTGATTCACACACTGGGGAATGGAGATTGACACACTGGGGAATGGGATTGATTCACACACTGGGGAATGGAGATTGATTCACACACTGGGGAATGGAGATTGATTCACACACTGGGGAATGGAGATTGATTACACACTGGGGAATGGGATTGATTCACACACTGGGGAATGGAGATTGATTCACACACTGGGGAATGGGATTGATTCACACACTGGGAATGGAGATTGATTCACACACTGGGGAATGGGATTGATTCACACACTGGGGAATGGAGATTGATTCACACACTGGGGAATGGAGATTGATTCACAGCTGGGGAATGGGGATTGATTCACACACTGGGGAATGGAGATTGATTCACACACTGGGGAATGGGGATTGATTTACACACTGGGGAATAGGGATTGATTCACACACTGGGGAATGGGATTGATTCACACACTGGGGAATGGGATTGATTCACACACTGGGGAATGGAGATTGATTACACACTGGGGAATGGGATTGATTCACACACTGGGGAATGGAGATTGATTTACACACTGGGGAATGGGGATTGATTCACACACTGGGGAATGGAGATTGATTCACACACTGGGGAATGGGATTGATTCACACACTGGGGAATGGGATTGATTTACACACTGGGGAATGGAGATTGATTCACACACTGGGGAATGGGATTGATTCACACACTGGGGAATGGGATTGATTTACACACTGGGGAATGGGATTGATTCACACACTGGGGAATGGAGATTGATTCACACACTGGGGAATGGAGATTGATTCACACACTGGGAATGGGATTGATTTACACACTGGGGAATGGAGATTGATTCACACACTGGGGAATGGAGATTGATTCACACACTGGGGAATGGGGATTGATTCACACACTGGGGAATGGAGATTGATTCACACACTGGGGAATGGAGATTGATTCACACACTGGGGAATGGAGATTGATTCACACACTGGGGAATGGAGATTGATTCACACACTGGGGAATGGAGATTGATTCACACACTGGGGAATGGAGATTGATTCACACACTGGGGAATGGAGATTGATTACACACTGGGGAATGGGATTGATTCACACACTGGGGAATGGAGATTGACACACACTGGGGAAAGGGATTGATTCACACACTGGGGAATGGAGATTGATTCACACACTGGGGAATGGAGATTGATTCACACACTGGGGAATGGAGATTGATTCACACACTGGGGAATGGAGATTGATTCACACACTGGGGAATGGAGATTGATTCACACACTGGGGAATAGGGATTGATTCACACTGGGGAATGGAGATTGATTCACACACTGGGGAATGGAGATTGATTCACACACTGGGGAATGGAGATTGATTTACACACTGGGGAATAGGGATTGATTCACACACTGGGGAATGGAGATTGATTTACACACTGGGGAATAGGGATTGATTCACACACTGGGGAATGGAGATTGATTCACACACTGGGGAATGGGGATTGATTCACACACTGGGGAATGGAGATTGATTTACACACTGGGGAATGGAGATTGATTCACACACTGGGGAATGGAGATTGATTCACACACTGGGGAATGGGGATTGATTCACACACTGGGGAATGGAGATTGATTACACACTGGGGAATGGAGATTGATTTCACACACTGGGGAATGGGGATTGATTCACACACTGGGGAATGGAGATTGATTCACACACTGGGGAATGGGGATTGATTCACACTGGGGAATGGGATTGATTCACACACTGGGGAATGGAGATTGATTCACACACTGGGGAATGGGGATTGATTCACACACTGGGGAATGGAGATTGATTCACACACTGGGGAATGGAGATTGATTCACACACTGGGGAATGGGATTGATTTACACACTGGGGAATGGGATTGATTCACACACTGGGGAATGGAGATTGATTCACACACTGGGGAATGGGATTGATTCACACACTGGGGAATGGGGATTGATTCACACACTGGGGAATGGAGATTGATTCACACACTGGGGAATGGAGATTGATTCACACACTGGGGAATGGGATTGACACACTGGGGAATGGGGATTGATTCACACACTGGGGAATGGAGATTGATTCACACACTGGGGAATGGAGATTGATTCACACACTGGGGAATGGAGATTGATTTACACACTGGGGAATGGGGATTGACACACTGGGGAATGGAGATTGATTCACACACTGGGGAATGGAGATTGATTTACACACTGGGGAATGGGGATTGACACACTGGGGAATGGAGATTGATTCACACACTGGGGAATGGGGATTGATTCACACACTGGGGAATGGAGATTGATTCACACACTGGGGAATGGAGATTGATTCACACACTGGGGAATGGGATTGATTCACACACTGGGGAATGGGGATTGATTAACACACTGGGGAATGGGGATTGATTTACACATTGGGGAATGGGGATTGTTTCACTCACTTGGGAATGGGGATTGATTCACACACTGGGGAATGGGATTGATTCACACACTGGGGAATGGGGATTGATTTACACACTGGGGAATGGAGATTGATTCACACACTGGGGAATGGAGATTGATTCACACACTGGGGAATAGGGATTGATTCACGCACTGGGGAATGGAGATTGATTCACACACGGGGAATGGAGATTGATTCACGCACTGGGGAATGGGGATTGATTCACACACTGGCGAATGGAGATTGATTTACACACTGGGGAATGGGATTGATTCACACACTGGGGAATGGAGATTGATTCACACACTGGGGAATGGAGATTGATTCACACACTGGGGAATGGGGATTGATTGACACACTGGGGAATGGGGATTGATTCACACACTGGGGAATGGGGATTGATTCACACACTGGGGAATGGGGATTGTTTCACTCACTGGGAAAGGGGATTGATTCACACACTGGGGAATGGAGATTGATTCACACACTGGGGAATGGAGATTGATTCACACACTGGGGAATAGGGATTGATTAACACACTGGGGAATGGAGATTGACACACTGGGGAATAGGGATTAATTCACACACTGGGGAATGGAGATTGACACACTGGGGAATAGGGATTAATTCACACACTGGGGAATGGAGATTGATTTACACACTGGGGAATGGAGATTGATTCACACACTGGGGAATGGAGATTGACACACTGGGGAATAGGGATTAATTCACATACTGGGGAATGGAGATTGATTCACACACTGGGGAATGGAGATTGATTCACACACTGGGGAATGGAGATTGATTTACACACTGGGGAATAGGGATTGATTCACACACTGGGAATGCAGATTGATTTACACACTGGTGAATAGGGATTGATTCACACACTGGGAAATGGAAATTGATTCACACACTGGGGAATGGGGATTGATTCACACACTGGGGAATGGAGATTGATTCACACACTGGGGAATGGAGATTGATTCACAGTCTGGGGAATGGGGATTGATTCACACACTGGGGAATGGAGATTGATTTGCACACTGGGAAAGGGGGACTGATTTACACACTGGGGAATAGGGATTGATTCACACACTGGGGAATGGGGATTGATTCTCACACTGGGGAATGGAGATTGATTTACACACTGGGGAATGGAGATTGATTTACACACTGGGGAATGGGGATTGATTCACACACTGGGGAATGGAGATTGATTTACACACTGGGGAATGGGGATTGATTCACGCATTGGGTAATGGAGATTGATTTATACACTGGGGAATGGGGAGTGATTCACACACTGGGGAATGGAGATTGATTTGCACAGTGGGAAATTGGGATTGATTTACACACTGGGGAATAGGGATTGATTCACACACTGGGGAATGGAGATTGATTCAAACACTGGGGAATGGGGATTGATTCACACACTGGGGAATGGAGATTGATTCACACACTGGGGAATGGAGATTGATTCACACACTGGGGAATGGGGATTGATTTGACACACTGGGGAATGGGATTGATTCACACACTGGGGAATGGAGATTGATTCACACACTGGGGAATGGAGATTGATTCACACACTGGGGAATGGGGATTGATTCACACACTGGGGAATGGAGATTGATTCACACACTGGGGAATGGAGATTGATTCACACACTGGGGAATGGAGATTGATTCACACACTGGGGAATGGAGATTGATTCACACACTGGGGAATGGAGATTGATTCACACACTGGGGAATGGAGATTGATTCACACACTGGGAATGGAGATTGATTCACACACTGGGGAATGGGGATTGATTCACACAATGGGGAATAGGGATTGATTTACACACTGGGGAATGGAGATTGACACACTGGGGAATGGAGATTGACACACTGGGGAATAGGGATTAATTTACACACTGGGGAATAGGGATTGATTTACACACTGGGGAATGGAGATTGATTCACACACTGGGGAATGGAGATTGACACACTGGGGAATAGGGATTAATTCACATACTGGGAATGGAGATTGATTCACACACTGGGGAATGGAGATTGATTCACACACTGGGGAATGGAGATTGATTCACACACTGGGGAATAGGGATTGATTCACACACTGGGAAATGCAGATTGATTTACACACTGTTGAATAGGGATTGATTCACACACTGGGAATAGGAGATTGATTCACCACCACCTGGATTTACACACTGGGGAATGGGGATTGATTCACACACTGGGGAATGGGGATTGATTTACACACTGGGGAATGGGATTGATTACACACTGGGGAATGGAGATTGATTCACACACTGGGGAATGGGGATTGATTCACACACTGGGGAATGGAGATTGATTTACACACTGGGGAATGGAGATTGATTTACACACTGGGGAATGGAGATTGATTCACACACTGGGGAATGGAGATTGATTTACACACTGGGTGATGGAGATTGATTTACACACTGGGGAATGGGGATTGATTCACACACTGGGAATGGAGATTGATTCACACACTGGGGAATGGGGATTGATTCACACACTGGGGAATGGGATTGATTTACACACTGGGAATGGGGATTGATTACACACTGGGGAATGGAGATTGATTCACACACTGGGGAATGGGATTGATTTACACACTGGGGAATGGGATTGATACACACTGGGGAATGGAGATTGATTCACACACTGGGGAATGGAGATTGATTCACACACTGGGGAATGGAGATTGATTCACACACTGGGAATGGGATTGATTCACACACTGGGGAATGGGATTGATTCACACACTGGGGAATGGGATTGATTCACACACTGGGGAATGGGATTGATTCACACTGGGGAATGGGGATTGATTCACACACTGGGGAATGGGGATTGATTCACACACTGGGGAATGGGGATTGATTACACACTGGGGAATGGAGATTGATTCACACACTGGGGAATGGAGATTGTTTCACACACTGGGGAATAGGGATTGATTCACGCACTGGGGAATGGAGATTGATTCACACACTGGGGAATGGAGATTGATTCACACACTGGGGAATGGGGATTGATTCACACACTGGCGAATGGAGATTGATTTACACACTGGGGGATGGGGATTGATTCACACACTGGGGAATGGAGATTGATTCACACACTGGGGAATGGGGATTGATTCACACACTGGGGAATGGGGATTGATTCACACACTGGGGAATGGGGATTGATTCACACACTGGGGAATGGGGATTGATTCACACACTGGGGAATGGGGATTGTTTCACTCACTTGGGAAGGGATTGATTCACACACTGGGGAATGGAGATTGATTCACACACTAGGGAATGGAGATTGATTGACACACTGGGGAATAGGGATTGATTAACACACTGGGGAATGGAGATTGACACACTGGGGAATGGGATTAATGCACACACTGGGGAATGGAGATTGATCACACTGGGGAATGGGATTGATTCACACACTGGGGAATGGAGATTGATTTACACACTGGGGAATGGAGATTGATTCACACACTGGGGAATGGAGATTGACACACTGGGGAATGGGATTGATTCACACACTGGGGAATGGAGATTGATTCACACACTGGGGAATGGAGATTGATTCACACACTGGGGAATGGAGATTGATTTACACACTGGGGAATAGGGATTGATTCACACACTGGGGAATGGAGATTGATTTACACACTGGGGAATGGGATTGATTCACACACTGGGAATGGAGATTGATTCACACACTGGGGAATGGGGATTGATTCACACACTGGGGAATGGAGATTGATTCACACACTGGGGAATGGAGATTGATTCACACACTGGGGAATGGGGATTGATTCACACACTGGGGAATGGAGATTGATTTACACACTGGGAAATGGGGATTGATTTACACACTGGGGAATGGGATTGATTCACACACTGGGGAATGGGGATTGATTTACACACTGGGGAATAGGGATTGATTCACACACTGGGGAATGGAGATTGATTCACACACTGGGGAATGGGATTGATTCACACACTGGGGAATGGAGATTGACACACTGGGGAATGGGGATTGATTCACACACTGGGGAATGGAGATTGACACACTGGGGAATGGAGATTGATTCACACACTGGGGAATGGAGATTGATTTACACACTGGGGAATGGAGATTGATTCACACACTGGGGAATGGAGATTGATTTACACACTGGGGAATGGAGATTGATTTACACACTGGGGAATGGGGATTGATTCACACACTGGGGAATGGAGATTGATTCACACACTGGGGAATGGAGATTGATTCACACACTGGGGAATGGAGATTGATTCACACACTGGGGAATGGAGATTGACACACTGGGGAATGGGATTGATTCACACACTGGGGAATGGAGATTGACACACTGGGGAATAGGGATTGATTCACACACTGGGGAATGGAGATTGATTCACACACTGGGGAATGGAGATTGATTCACACACTGGGGAATGGAGATTGATTACACACTGGGGAATAGGGATTGATTCACACACTGGGGAATGGAGATTGATTCACACACTGGGGAATGGAGATTGATTCACACACTGGGGAATGGAGATTGATTTACACACTGGGGAATGGGATTGATTCACACACTGGGGAATGGAGATTGATTCACACACTGGGGAATGGGATTGATTCACACACTGGGGAATGGGATTGATTCACACACTGGGGAATGGGATTGATTCACACACTGGGGAATGGAGATTGATTCACACACTGGGGAATGGAGATTGATTCACACACTGGGGAATGGGATTGATTCACACACTGGGAATGGAGATTGATTGCACACTGGGGAATGGGGATTGATTTACACACTGGGGAATGGAGATTGATTCACACACTGGGGAATGGGATTGATTCACACACTGGGGAATGGGATTGATTCACACACTGGGGAATGGAGATTGATTCACACACTGGGGAATGGGATTGATTCACACACTGGGGAATGGAGATTGATTTACACACTGGGGAATGGAGATTGATTACACACTGGGGAATGGAGATTGATTCACACACTGGGGAATGGAGATTGATTTACACACTGGGAATGGAGATTGATTACACACTGGGGAATGGAGATTGATTCACACACTGGGGAATGGAGATTGATTCACACACTGGGGAATGGGATTGATTCACACTGGGGAATGGGGATTGATTCACACACTGGGGAATGGAGATTGATTCACACACTGGGGAATGGAGATTGATTCACACACTGGGGAATGGAGATTGATTACACACTGGGGAATGGGATTGATTCACACACTGGGGAATGGAGATTGATTACACACTGGGGAATGGAGATTGATTCACACACTGGGGAATGGGGATTGATTCACACACTGGGGAATGGAGATTGATTCACACACTGGGGAATGGGATTGATTTACACACTGGGGAATGGGATTGATTCACACACTGGGGAATGGAGATTGATTCACACACTGGGGAATGGGATTGATTCACACACTGGGGAATGGAGATTGATTCACACACTGGGGAATGGAGATTGATTCACACACTGGGGAATGGAGATTGATTCACACACTGGGGAATGGAGATTGATTTCACACACTGGGGAATGGAGATTGATTTACACACTGGGGAATGGAGATTGATTCACACACTGGGGAATGGAGATTGATTCACACACTGGGGAATGGGATTGATCACACACTGGGGAATGGGATTGATTCACACACTGGGGAATGGAGATTGATTCACACACTGGGGAATGGAGATTGATTCACACACTGGGGAATGGAGATTGATTCACACACTGGGGAATGGAGATTGATTAACACACTGGGGAATGGAGATTGATTCACACACTGGGGAATGGAGATTGATTCACACACTGGGGAATGGAGATTGATTCACACACTGGGGAATGGGGATTGATTCACACACTGGGGAATGGAGATTGATTCACACACTGGGGAATGGAGATTGATTCACACACTGGGGAATGGGATTGATTCACACACTGGGGAATGGGATTGATTCACACACTGGGGAATGGGGATTGATTGACACACTGGGGAATGGGGATTGATTCACACACTGGGGAATGGAGATTGATTCACACACTGGGGAACTGGGGATTGATTCACACACTGGGGAATGGAGATTGATTACACACTGGGGAATGGAGATTGATTCACACACTGGGGAATGGAGATTGATTTACACACTGGGGAATGGAGATTGATTCACACACTGGGGAATGGGGATTGATTCACACACTGGGGAATGGAGATCCCCTGATATTCACACACTGGGGAATGGGGATTGATTCACACTGGGGAATGGGATTGATTCACACACTGGGGAATGGGATTGATTTACACACTGGGGAATGGAGATTGATTCAACACTGGGGAATGGGGATTGATTCACACACTGGGGAATGGGAGATTGACACACTGGGGAATAGGGGATTTATTCACACACTGGGGAATGGGAGATTGATTACACACTGGGGAATGGAGATTGATCACACACTGGGGAATGGAGATTGATTACACACTGGGGAATGGGGATTGATTCACACACTGGGGAATGGGGATTGATTCACACACTGGGGAATGGAGATTGATTCACACACTGGGGAATGGAGATTGATTCACACACTGGGGAATGGAGATTGATTCACACACTGGGATGGGATAGATTCACACACTGGGAATGGGGATTGATTTACACACTGGGGAATGGGATTGATTGACACACTGGGGAATAGGGGAATGATTTACACACTGGGAATGGGATTGATTCACACACTGGGGAATGGGGATTGATTTACACACTGGGGAATGGGATTGATTCACACACTGGGGAATGGGAGATTGATTCACACCTGGGGAAATGGGATTGATTCAGCACACTGGGGAATGGAGTTGATTCACACACTGGGGAATGGGATGATTCACACACTGGGGAATGGAGATTGATTACACACTGGGGAATGGGATTGATTCACACACTGGGGAATGGGATTGATTCACACACTGGGGAATGGGATTGATTCACACACTGGGGAATGGAGATTGATTTACACACTGGGGAATGGAGATTGATTCACACACTGGGGAATGGGATTGATTCACACACTGGGGAATGGGATTGATTCACACACTGGGGAATGGAGATTGATTCACACACTGGGGAATGGGATTGATTCACACACTGGGGAATGGAGATTGATTCACACACTGGGGAATGGAGATTGATTCACACACTGGGGAATGGAGATTGATTCACACACTGGGGAATGGGATTGATTCACACACTGGGGAATGGGGATTGATTACACACTGGGGAATGGAGATTGATTCACACACTGGGGAATGGAGATTGATTCACACACTGGGGAATGGGATTGATTACACACTGGGGAATGGAGATTGATTCACACACTGGGGAATGGAGATTGATTACACACTGGGGAATGGAGATTGATTCACACACTGGGGAATGGAGATTGATTCACACACTGGGGAATGGAGATTGATTCACACACTGGGGAATGGGGATTGATTCACACACTGGGGAATGGAGATTGATTCACACACTGGGGAATGGAGATTGATTCACACACTGGGGAATGGAGATTGATTACACACTGGGGAATGGAGATTGATTCACACACTGGGGAATGGGATTGATTCACACACTGGGGAATGGAGATTGATTCACACACTGGGGAATGGAGATTGATTCACACACTGGGGAATGGGATTGATTCACACACTGGGGAATGGGATTGATTCACACACTGGGGAATGGAGATTGATTCACACACTGGGAATGGAGATTGATTCACACACTGGGGAATGGAGATTGATTCACACACTGGGGAATGGAGATTGATTCACACACTGGGGAATGGAGATTGATTCACACACTGGGGAATGGAGATTGATTCACACACTGGGGAATGGAGGATTGATTTCACACACTGGGGAATAGGGATTGATTCACACACTGGGGGAATGGGATTGATTTACACACTGGGGAATGGGGATTGATTCACACACTGGGAATGGAGATTGATTCACACACTGGGGAATGGAGATTGATTCACACACTGGGGAATGGAGATTGATTCACACACTGGGGAATGGAGATTGATTCACACACTGGGGAATGGAGATTGATTCACACACTGGGGAATGGGGATTGATTCACACACTGGGGAATGGGATTGATTCACACTGGGGAATGGGGATTGATTCACACACTGGGGAATGGAGATTGATTCACACACTGGGGAATGGAGATTGATTCACACACTGGGGAATGGAGATTGATTCACACACTGGGGAATGGAGATTGATTCACACACTGGGGAATGGAGATTGATTCACACACTGGGAATGGAGATTGATTCACACACTGGGGAATGGAGATTGATTCACACACTGGGGAATGGAGATTGATTCACACACTGGGAATGGGATTGATTCACACACTGGGGAATGGGATTGATTACACACTGGGGAATGGAGATTGATTCACACACTGGGGAATGGAGATTGATTCACACACTGGGGAATGGGGATTGATTTACACACTGGGGAATGGAGATTGATTACACACTGGGGAATGGGATTGATTCACACACTGGGGAATGGAGATTGATTTACACACTGGGGAATGGAGATTGATTCACACACTGGGGAATGGAGATTGATTCACACACTGGGGAATGGAGATTGATTCACACACTGGGGAATGGGATTGATTCACACACTGGGGAATGGGATTGATTCACACACTGGGGAATGGGATTGATTCACACACTGGGGAATGGGGATTGATTCACACACTGGGGAATGGAGATTGATTTACACACTGGGGAATGGGGATTGATTCACACACTGGGGAATGGAGATTGATTCACACACTGGGGAATGGAGATTGATTCACACACTGGGGAATGGAGATTGATTCACACACTGGGGAATGGAGATGATTTACACACTGGGGAATAGGGATTGATTACACACTGGGGAATGGGGATTGATTTACACACTGGGGAATGGGATTGATTGACACACTGGGGAATGGAGATTGATTCACACACTGGGGAATGGGGATTGATTCACACACTGGGAATGGAGATTGATTCACACACTGGGGAATGGAGATTGATTTACACCTGGGGAATGGGATTGACACACTGGGAATGGAGATTGACACACTGGGAATGGAGATTGACACACTGGGGAATGGAGATTGATTCACA
Source organism: Squalus acanthias (assembly GCA_030390025.1). Taxonomy (NCBI): domain Eukaryota; kingdom Metazoa; phylum Chordata; class Chondrichthyes; order Squaliformes; family Squalidae; genus Squalus; species Squalus acanthias. The sequence continues at coordinate 64,689 of JASTWF010001234.1, read as the reverse complement.
CTGGGGAATGGAGATTGATTCACACACTGGGGAATGGGGATTGATTTACACACTGGGGAATGGAGATTGATTCACACTGGGGAATGGAGATTGATTCACACACTGGGAATGGAGATTGATTGACACACTGGGGAAATGGAGATTGATTCACACACTGGGGAATGGAGATTGATTCACACACTGGGGAATGGAGATTGATTCACACACTGGGGAATGGAGATTGATTCACACTGGGGAATGGAGATTGATTCACACACTGGGGAATGGAGATTGATTCACACACTGGGGAATGGAGATTGATTTACACACTGGGGAATGGAGATTGATACACACTGGGAATAGGGATTGATTCACACACTGGGGAATGGGATTGATTCCACACTGGGGAATGGAGATTGATTTACACACTGGGGAATGGGGATTGATTCACACACTGGGGAATGGAGATTGATCACACACTGGGGAATGGAGATTGATTCACACACTGGGAATGGGATTGACACACTGGGGAATGGTGATTGATTCACACACTGGGGAATGGAGATTGACACACTGGGGAATGGAGATTGATTCACACACTGGGGAATAGGGATTGATTCACACACTGGGAATGGGGATTGATTACACACTGGGAATGGAGATTGATTCACACACTGGGGAATGGAGATTGATTTCACACACTGGGGAATGGGATTGATTTACACACTGGGGAATGGAGATTGATTCACACACTGGGGAATGGAGATTGATTCACAGACTGGGGAATGGGATTGATTCACACACTGGGGAATGGGATGATCACACATGGGGAATGGGATTGATTTGCACACTGGGAAAGGGGGACTGATTTACACACTGGGGAATAGGGATTGATTCACACACTGGGGAATGGGATTGATTTACACACTGGGGAATAGGGATTGATTCACACACTGGGGAATGGAGATTGATTCACACACTGGGGAATGGGGATTGATTCACACACTGGGGAATGGAGATTGATTTACACACTGGGGAATGGAGATTGATTTACACACTGGGGAATGGAGATTGATTCACACACTGGGGAATGGAGATTGATTTACACACTGGGTGATGGAGATTGATTTACACACTGGGGAATGGGGATTGATTCACACACTGGGGAATGGAGATTGATTCACACACTGGGGAATGGGGATTGACACACTGGGGAATGGGGATTAATTCACACACTGGGAATGGAGATTGATTCACACACTGGGGAATGGAGATTGATTTACACACTGGGGAATGGGGATTGACACACTGGGAATGGAGATTGATTCACACACTGGGGAATGGAGATTGATTCACACACTGGGGAATGGAGATTGATTCACACACTGGGGAATGGAGATTGATTCACACACTGGGGAATGGAGATTGATTCACACACTGGGGAATGGAGATTGATTCACACACTGGGGAATGGAGATTGATTCACACACTGGGGAATGGAGATTGATTCACACACTGGGGAATGGAGATTGATTCACACACTGGGGAATGGAGATTGATTCACACACTGGGGAATGGAGATTGATTCACACACTGGGGAATGGGGATTGATTCACACACTGGGGAATGGAGATTGATTCACACACTGGGGAATGGAGATTGATTCACACACTGGGGAATGGAGATTGATTACACACTGGGGAATGGGGATTGATTCACACACTGGGGAATGGAGATTGATTCACACACTGGGGAATGGAGATTGACACACTGGGGAATGGAGATTGATTCACACACTGGGGAATGGGATTGATTCACACACTGGGGAATGGGGATTCGATTCACACACTGGGGAATGGAGATTGATTACACACTGGAGAATGGAGATTGATTCACACACTGGGGAATGGAGATTGATTCACACACTGGGGAATGGAGATTGATTCACACACTGGGGAATGGAGATTGATTCACACACTGGGGAATGGGGATTGATTCACACACTGGGGAATGGGGATTGATACACACCTGGGGAATGGAGATTGATTCACACACTGGGGAATGGAGATTGATTCACACACTGGAGGAATGGAGATTGATTCACCACTGGGGAATGGGGATTGATTCACACACTGGGGAATGGAGATTGATTCACACACTGGGGAATGGGGATTGATTCACACACTGGGGAATGGAGATTGACACACTGGGGAATGGAGATTGATTCACACACTGGGGAATGGAGATTGATTCACACACTGGGGAATGGGATTGATTTCCACACTGGGGAATGAGATGATTGACACACTGGGGAATGGAGATTGATTCACACACTGGGAATGGAGATTGATTCACACACTGGGGAATGGAGATTGATTCACACACTGGGGAATGGAGATTGATTCACACACTGGGGAATGGAGATTGATTCAAACACTGGGGAATGGGGATTGATTCACACACTGGGGAATGGAGATTGATTCACACACTGGGGAATGGAGATTGATTCACACACTGGGGAATGGGGATTGATTCACACACTGGGGAATGGAGATTGATTCACACACTGGGGAATGGGGATTGATTTACACACTGGGGAATGGAGATTGATTCACACACTGGGGAATAGGGATGATTACACACTGGGGAATGGAGATTGATTCACACACTGGGGAATGGAGATTGATTCACACACTGGGAATGGAGATTGACACACTGGGGAATGGGATTGATTCACACACTGGGGAATGGAGATTGATCACACTGGGAATGGAGATTGACAACACTGGGATAGGATTGATTCACACACTGGGGAATGGAGATTGATTTACACACTGGGAATGGAGATTGATTTACACACTGGGGAATGGAGATTGATTCACACACTGGGGAATGGAGATTGATTCACACACTGGGGAATGGGATTGATTCACACACTGGGGAATGGGGATTGATTCACACACTGGGGAATGGAGATTGATTCACACACTGGGAATGGGGATTGATTCACCACTGGGGAATGGGGATAATTCACACACTGGGGAATGGAGATTGATTCACACACTGGGGAATGGAGATTGATTCACACACTGGGGAATGGGATTGATTACACACTGGGGAATGGAGATTGATTCACACACTGGGGAATGGAGATTGATTCACACACTGGGGAATGGAGATTGATTCACACACTGGGGAATGGAGATTGATTCACACACTGGGGAATGGAGATTGATTCACACACTGGGGAATGGGATTGATTCACACACTGGGGAATGAGATTGATACACACTGGGAATGGATTGATTTACACACTGGGGAATGGAGATTGATTCACACACTGGGGAATGGGGATTGATTCACACACTGGGGAATGGAGATTGATTCACACACTGGGGAATGGGATTGATTACACACTGGGGAATGGAGATTGATTCACACACTGGGGAATGGGGATTGATTCACACACTGGGGAATGGAGATTGATTCACACACTGGGGAATGGAGATTGATTTACACACTGGGGAATGGAGATTGATTTCACACACTGGGGAATGGGGATTGATTCACACACTGGGGAATGGAGATTGATTCACACACTGGGGAATGGGGATTGACACACTGGGGAATGGGGATTGATTCACACACTGGGGAATGGAGATTGATTCACACACTGGGGAATGGAGATTGATTCACACACTGGGGAATGGAGATTGATTTACACACTGGGGAATGGGGATTGACACACTGGGGAATGGAGATTGATTCACACACTGGGGAATGGAGATTGATTTACACACTGGGGAATGGGGATTGATTTACACACTGGGGAATGGGGATTGATTCACACACTGGGGAATGGAGATTGATTCACACACTGGGGAATAGGGATTAATTTACACACTGGGGAATAGGGATTGATTTACACACTGGGGAATGGGGATTGATTCACACACTGGGGAATGGAGATTGATTTACACACTGGGAATGGAGATTGATTTACACACTGGGGAAAGGGATTGATTCACACACTGGGGAATGGGAGATTGATTCACACACTGGGGAATGGGATTGATTTACACACTGGGGAATAGGGATTGATTCACACACTGGGGAATGGAGATTGATTCACACACTGGGGAATGGAGATTGATTCACACACTGGGGAATGGAGATTGATTCCACACACTGGGGAATGGAGATTGATTCACACACTGGGGAATGGAGATTGATTCACACACTGGGAATAGGGATAAACCTGGGGAATGGATTGACACACTGGGGAATGGAGATTGATTCACACACTGGGGAATGGAGATTGATTCACACACTGGGGAATGGAGATTGATTCACACACTGGGGAAATGAAGATTGATTCACACACTGGGGAATGGAGATTGATTCACACCTGGGAAATGGGATGACATGGATTGATCAACACTGGGGAAATAGGGATTGATTCACACACTGGGGAATGGGATGATTGACACACTGGGGAATAGGGATTAATTCACACACTGGGGAATGGAGATTGATCACACTGGGGAATGGGAATTGATTTACACACTGGGGAATGGAGATTGATTCACACACTGGGGAATGGAGATTGACACACTGGGGAATGGGATTATTTACACACGGGGAATGGGATTGATTACACACTGGGGAATGGATTGATTTACACACTGGGGAATGGGGATTGATTCACACACTGGGGAATGGGGATTGATTCACACACTGGGGAATGGAGATTGACACACTGGGGAATGGGATTGATTCACACACGGGGAATGGGAGATTGATTCACACACTGGGGAATGGAGATTGATTTACACACTGGGGAATGGAGATTGATTCACACACTGGGGAATGGAGATTGATTCACACACTGGGAATGGGATTGATTCACACACTGGGGAATGGAGATTGATTTACACACTGGGGAATGGGGATTGATTCACACACTGGGGAATGGAGATTGATTCACACACTGGGGAATGGGGATTGACACACTGGGGAATGGGGATTGATTCACACACTGGGGAATGGAGATTGATTCACACACTGGGGAATGGAGATTGATTCACACACTGGGGAATGGAGATTGATTTACACACTGGGGAATGGGGATTGACACACTGGGGAATGGAGATTGATTCACACACTGGGGAATGGAGATTGATTACACACTGGGGAATGGGGATTGACACACTGGGGAATGGAGATTGATTCACACACTGGGGAATGGGGATTGATTCACACACTGGGGAATGGAGATTGATTCACACACTGGGGAATGGAGATTGATTCACACACTGGGGAATGGGATTGATTCACACACTGGGGAATGGGATTGATTCACACACTGGGGAATGGGGATTGATTTACACACTGGGGAATGGGGATTGATTCACACACTGGGGAATGGGGATTGATTACACACTGGGGAATGGAGATTGATTTACACACTGGGAATGGAGATTGATTTACACACTGGGAATGGAGATTGATTCACACACTGGGGAATGGAGATTGATTCACACACTGGGAATGGAGATGATTACACACTGGGAATGGGATTGATTCACACTGGGGAATGGAGATTGATTCACACTTGGGAATGGGAGATTGACACACTGGGAGTGGATTGATTTACACACTGGGAATGGGGATTGATTACACACTGGGAATGGAGATTGATTCACACATGGGAATGGAGATTGATCACACACTGGGGATGGAGATTGATTCACACACTGGGGAATGGAGATTGATTACACACGTGGGGAATGGAGATTGATTCACACACTGGGGAATGGAGATTGATTCACACACTGGGGAATGGAGATTGATTCACACTGGGGAATGGGATTGATTTACACACTGGGGAATGAGATTGATCACACTGGGGAATGGGATTGATTCACACACTGGGAATGGAGATTGATTCACACAGTGGGGAATGGGATTGATTCACACACTGGGGAATGAGATTGATACACACTGGGGAATGGGGATTGATTCACACACTGGGAATGGAGATTGATTCACACACTGGGGAATGGAGATTGATTTACACACTGGGGAATGGGGATTGATTTACACACTGGGGAATGGGATTGATTCTCACACTGGGGAATGGCGATTGATTCACACACTGGGGAATGGAGATTGATTACACACTGGGGAATGGAGATTGATTTCACACACTGGGGAATGGGAGATTGATTCACACACTGGGGAATGGAGATTGATCACACACTGGGGAATGGAGATTGATTCACACACTGGGGAATGGAGATTGATTCACACACTGGGGAATGGGATTGATTCTACACACTGGGGAATGGAGATTGACACACATGGGGAATAGGGATTGATTTACACACTGGGGAATGGAGATTGACACACTGGGGAATGGGAGTATTTACACATGGGGAATGGAGATTGACACACTGGGGAATGGGATTGATTCACACACTGGGGAATGGAGATTGATTCACACACTGGGAATGGGGATTGATTCACACCTGGGGAATGGAGATTGATCACACACTGGGAATGGGGATTGAATTCACACACTGGGGAATGGAGATTGATTCACACACTGGGAATGGAGATTGTTTCACACACTGGGGAATGGAGATTGATTCACACACTGGGGAATGGAGATTGATTCACACACTGGGGAATGGAGATTGATTCACACTGGGGAATGGAGATTGATTACACACTGGGGAATGGAGATTGATTTACACACTGGGGAATGGGATTGATTCACACACTGGGGAATGGAGATTGATTCACACTCTGGGGAATGGAGATTGATTCACACACTGGGGAATGGGGATTGATACACACTGGGGAATGGGGATTGATTCACACACTGGGGAATGGAGATTGATTCACACACTGGGGAATGGAGATTGAATCCACACTGGGGAATGGAGATTGATTCACACACTGGGGAATGGAGATTGATTTACACACTGGGGAATGGGGATTGATTTACACACTGGGGGAATGGGATTGATTACACACTGGGGAATGGGATTGATTCACACACTGGGGATGGGATTGATTCACACACTGGGGAATGGAGATTGATTCACACACTGGGAATGGGGATTGATTCACACACTGGGGAATGGGATTGATTCACACACTGGGAATGGGATTGATTACACACTGGGGAATGGAGATTGATTTCACACACTGGGGAATGGTGATTGATTCACACACTGGGGAATGGAGATTGATTCACACACTGGGGAATGGGATTGATTTACACACTGGGGAATGGAGATTGATTCACACACTGGGGAATGGAGATTGATTCACACACTGGGGAATGGGGATTGACACACTGGGAATGGGATTAATTCACACACTGGGGAATGGAGATTGATTCACACACTGGGGAATGGAGATTGATTCACACACTGGGGAATGGAGATTGATTTACACACTGGGGAATGGAGATTGATTCACACACTGGGGAATGGAGATTGATTCACACACTGGGGAATGGGATTGATTCACACACTGGGGAATGGAGATTGATTCACACACTGGGGAATGGAGATTGATTCACACACTGGGGAATGGGGATTGATTCACACCTGGGGAATGGGATTGATTTACACACTGGGGAATGGAGATTGATTACACACTGGGGAATGGAGATTGATTCCACACTGGGAATGGAGATTGATTCACACACTGGGGAATGGAGATTGATTACACACTGGGAATGGGATTGATTCACACACTGGGGAATGGAGATTGATTCACACACTGGGGAATGGGGATTGATTACACACTGGGGAATGGGGATTGATTTCACACACTGGGGAATGGAGATTGATTCACACACTGGGGAATGGAGATTGATTCACACACTGGGAATGGGGATTGATTCACACACTGGGGAATGGAGATTGATTCACACACTGGGGAATGGAGATTGATTCACACACTGGGGAATGGAGATTGATTCACACACTGGGGAATGGGATTGATTTACACACTGGGGAATGGAGATTGACACACTGGGGAATGGAGATTGATTCACACACTGGGGAATGGAGATTGATTCACACACTGGGGAATGGGGATTGATTTACACACTGGGGAATGGAGATTGATTCACACACTGGGGAATGTGGATTGATTTACACACTGGGGAATGGAGATTGATTCACACACTGGGGAATGGGGATTGATTCACACACTGGGGAATGGAGATTGATTTACACACTGGGGAATGGAGATTGATTTACACACTGGGGAATGGAGATTGATTCACACACTGGGGAATGGAGATTGATTTACACACTGGGGAATGGAGATTGATTTACACACTGGGGAATGGAGATTGATTCACACACTGGGGAATGGGGATTGACACACTGGGGAATGGGGATTAATTCACACACTGGGAATGGAGATTGATTCACACACTGGGGAATGGAGATTGATTCACACACTGGGGAATGGAGATTGATTTACACACTGGGGAATGGGGATTGACACACTGGGGAATGGAGATTGATTCACACACTGGGGAATGGAGATTGATTTACACACTGGGGAATGGGGATTGACACACTGGGGAATGGAGATTGATTCACACACTGGGGAATGGAGATTGATTCACACACTGGGGAATGGAGATTGATTCACACACTGGGGAATGGAGATTGATTCACACACTGGGGAATGGGGATTGATTCACACACTGGGAATGGGGATTGATTCACACACTGGGGAATGGGGATTGATTCACACACTGGGGAATGGGGATTGATTCACACACTGGGGAATGGGATTGATTACACACTGGGGAATGGGGATTGATTCACACACTGGGGAATGGAGATTGATTTCACACACTGGGGAATGGGATTGATTACACACTGGGGAATGGAGATTGATTCACACACTGGGGAATGGAGATTGATTCACACACTGGGGAATGGAGATTGACACACTGGGGAATGGAGATTGATTGACACACTGGGGAATGGAGATTGATTCACACACTGGAGAATGGAGATTCACACACTGGGGAATGGAGATTGATTCACACACTGGGGAATGGAGATTGATTCACACACTGGGGAATGGAGATTGATTTACACACTGGGGAATGGAGATTGATTCACACACTGGGGAATGGAGATTGATTCACACACTGGGGAATGGAGATTGATTCACACACTGGGGAATGGAGATTGATTCACACACTGGGGAATGGAGATTGATTCACACACTGGGGAATGGAGATGATTCACACACTGGGGAATGGAGATTGATTCACACACTGGGGAATGGGGATTGATTTCACACACTGGGGAATGGAGATTGATTCACACACTGGGGAATAGGGATTGATTTACACACTATGGGAATGGAGATTGATTCACACACTGGGGAATGGAGATTGATTCACACACTGGGGAATGGAGATTGATTCACACACTGGGGAATGGGATTGATTCACACACTGGGGAATGGAGATTGATCACACTGGGAATGGAGATTGATTTACACACTGGGGAATGGGGATTGATTCACACTGGGGAATGGAGATTGATTTACACACTGGGGAATGGGATTGATTACACACTGGGGAATGGAGATTGATTCACACACTGGGGAATGGAGATTGATTCACACACTGGGGAATGGAGATTGATTCACACACTGGGGAATGGAGATTGATTCACACACTGGGGAATGGGATTGATTCACACACTGGGAATGGAGATTGATTCACACACTGGGGAATGGAGATTGATTCACACACTGGGGAATGGGATTGATTCACACACTGGGAATGGAGATTGATTCACACACTGGGGAATGGAGATTGATTCACACACTGGGGAATGGAGATTGATTCACACACTGGGGAATGGAGATTGATTCACACACTGGGGAATGGAGATTGATTACACACTGGGGAATGGGGATTGATTCACACTGGGGAATGGAGATTGATTCACACACTGGGGAATGGAGATTGATTACACACTGGGGAATGGGATTGATTCACACACTGGGGAATGGGGATTGATTCACACACTGGGGAATGGAGATTGATTCACACACTGGGGAATGGAGATTGATTCACACACTGGGAATGGGAGATTGACACACTGGGGAATGATTGGGAATTGACACACTGGGGAATGGAGATTGATTCACACACTGGGGAATGGAGATTGATTACACACTGGGGAATGGGGATTGATTTACACACTGGGGAATGGAGATTGATTCACACACTGGGGAATGGGATTGATTACACACTGGGGAATGGAGATTGATTCACACACTGGGGAATGGGGATTGATTCACACACTGGGGAATGGAGATTGATTTACACACTGGGGAATGGAGATTGATTTACACACTGGGGAATGGAGATTGATTCACACACTGGGGAATGGAGATTGATTTACACACTGGGGAATGGAGATTGATTTACACACTGGGGAATGGAGATTGATTCACACACTGGGGAATGGGGATTGACACACTGGGGAATGGGGATTGATTCACACACTGGGAAATGGAGATTGATTCACACACTGGGGAATGGAGATTGATTCACACACTGGGGAATGGAGATTGATTTACACACTGGGGAATGGGATTGATTCACACACTGGGGAATGGAGATTGATTCACACACTGGGGAATGGGATTGATTTACACACTGGGGAATGGGGATTGTTACACACTGGGAATGGAGATTGATTCACACACTGGGAATGGGGATTGTTCACACACTGGGAATGGGGATTGATTTACACACTGGGAATGGGATTGATTCACACACTGGGGAATGGAGATTGATCACACACTGGGGAATGGAGATTGATTCACACACTGGGGAATGGAGATTGATTCACACACTGGGGGAATGGGATTGATTCACACACTGGGGAATGGGATTGATTTACACACTGGGGAATGGGATGATTTGACACACTGGGGAATGGAGATTGATTCACACACTGGGGAATGGGATTGATTCACACACTGGGGAATGGGATTGATTCACACACTGGGAATGGAATTGATTCACACACTGGGGAATGGGGATTGTACACACTGGGAATGGGATTGATTCACACACTGGGGAATGGGATGATTACACACTGGGGAAATGGAGATTGATTCACACACTGGGGAATGGAGATTGATTCACACACTGGGGAATGGAGATTGACACACTGGGGAATGGGATTGATTCACACACTGGGGAATGGAGATTGATTCACACACTGGGGAATGGAGATTGATTCACACACTGGGGAATGGAGATTGATTTACACACTGGGGAATAGGGATTGATTCACACTGGGGAATGGAGATTGATTTACACACTGGGGAATAGGGATTGATTCACACACTGGGGAATGGAGATTGATTCACACACTGGGGAATGGGGATTGATTCACACACTGGGGAATGGAGATTGATTCACACACTGGGGAATGGAGATTGATTCACACACTGGGGAATGGGGATTGATTCACACACTGGGGAATGGAGATTGATTTACACACTGGGAATGGGGATTGATTTACACACTGGGGAATGGGATTGATTCACACACTGGGGAATGGGATTGATTTACACACTGGGGAATGGGATTGATTCACACACTGGGGAATGGAGATTGATTCACACACTGGGGAATGGGGATTGATTCACACATGGGGAATGGAGATTGATTCACACACTGGGGAATGGAGATTGATTTACACACTGGGGAATGGGAGATTGATTCACACACTGGGGAATGGAGATTGATTACACACTGGGGAATGGAGATTGATTCACACACTGGGGAATGGAGATTGATTCACACACTGGGGAATGGGGATTGATTCACACATGGGAATGGAGATTGATTCACACACTGGGGAATGGGATTGATTTACACACTGGGGAATGGGGATTGATTCACACACTGGGAATGGGATTGATTTACACACTGGGGAATGGAGATTGACACACTGGGGAATGGAGATGATTCACACACTGGGGAATGGGGATTGATTTACACACTGGGGAATGGAGATTGACACACTGGGGAATAGGATTAATTACACACTGGGGAATGGGATTGATCAAACATGGGGAATGGAGATTGATTCACACACTGGGGAATGGAGATTGATTCACACACTGGGGAATGGAGAGATTTACACACTGGGGAATGGGATTGATTCACACGCTGGGGAATGGAGATTGATTTACACACTGCTGAATAGGGATTGATTCAAACACTGGGAAATGGAGATTGATTCACACACTGGGGAATGGGGATTGATTCACACACTGGGGAATGGAGATTGATTCACACACTGGGGAATGGAGATTGATTCACACACTGGGGAATGGGGATTGATTCACACACTGGGGAATGGAGATTGATTTGCACACTGGGAAAGGGGGACTGATTTACACACTGGGGAATAGGGATTGATTCACACACTGGGGAATGAGGATTGATTTACACACTGGGGAATAGGGATTGATTCACACACTGGGGAATGGAGATTGATTCACACACTGGGGAATGGGGATTGATTCACACACTGGGGAATGGAGATTGATTTACACACTGGGGAATGGAGATTGATTTACACACTGGGGAATGGAGATTGATTCACACACTGGGGAATGGAGATTGATTTACACACTGGGTGATGGAGATTGATTTACACACTGGGGAATGGGGATTGATTCACACACTGGGGAATGGAGATTGATTCACACACTGGGGAATGGATTGACACACTGGGGAATGGATAATTCACACACTGGGGAATGGAGATTGATTCACACACTGGGGAATGGAGATTGATTCACACACTGGGGAATGGAGATTGATTCACACTGGGGAATGGGATTGATTCACACACTGGGAATGGGATTGATTCACACACTGGGGAATGGAGATTGATTCACACACTGGGGAATGGGATTGATTCACACACTGGGGAATGGAGATTGATTCACACACTGGGAATGGAGGATTGATTCACACACTGGGGAATGGAGATTGATTCACACACTGGGGAATGGAGATTGATTCACACACTGGGAATGGAGATTGATTCACACACTGGGGAATGGGATTGATTCACACACTGGGGAATGGGGATTGATTCACACACTGGGGAATGGGATTGATTCACACACTGGGGAATGGAGATTGATTCACACACTGGGGAATGGGGATTGATTCACACACTGGGGAATGGAGATTGATTTACACACTGGGGAATGGAGATTGATTTACACACTGGGGAATGGAGATTGATTCACACACTGGGGAATGGAGATTGATTTACACACTGGGTGATGGAGATTGATTTACACACTGGGGAATGGGGATTGATTCACACACTGGGGAATGGAGATTGATTCACACACTGGGGAATGGGGATTGACACACTGGGGAATGGGGATTGATTCACACACTGGGGAATGGAGATTGATTCACACACTGGGGAATGGAGATTGATTCACACACTGGGGAATGGAGATTGATTTACACACCGGGGAATGGGGATTGACACACTGGGGAATGGAGATTGATTCACACACTGGGGAATGGAGATTGATTCACACACTGGGAAATGGGGATTGATTTACACACTGGGGAATGGGGATTGATTCACACACTGGGGAATGGAGATTGATTCACACACTGGGAAATGTGGATTGATTTACACACTGGGGAATGGAGATTGATTCACACACTGGGGAATGGGGATTGATTCACACACTGGGGAATGGAGATTGATTTACACACTGGGGAATGGAGATTGATTTACACACTGGGGAATGGAGATTGATTCACACACTGGGGAATGGAGATTGATTTACACACTGGGTGATGGAGATTGATTTACACACTGGGGAATGGGGATTGATTCACACACTGGGGAATGGAGATTGATTCACACACTGGGGAATGGGGATTGACACACTGGGGAATGGGGATTGATTCACACACTGGGGAATGGAGATTGATTCACACACTGGGGAATGGAGATTGATTCACACACTGGGGAATGGAGATTGATTTACACACTGGGGAATGGGGATTGACACACTGGGGAATGGAGATTGATTCACACACTGGGGAATGGAGATTGATTTACACACTGGGGAATGGGGATTGACACACTGGGGAATGGAGATTGATTCACACACTGGGGAATGGGGATTGATTCACACACTGGGGAATGGAGATTGATTCACCACTGGGGAATAGGATTAATTTACACACTGGGAATAGGGATTGATTCACACACTGGGGAATGGAGATAGATTCACACACTGGGGAATGGAGATTGATTTACACACTGGGGAATGGGGATTGATTTACACACTGGGGAATGGGATTGATTCACACACTGGGGATGGGATTGATTTCACACACTGGGGAATGGGATTGTTTCACACTGGGGAATGGGATTGATTCACACACTGGGAATGGAGATTGATTCACACACTGGGGAATGGGATTGATTCACACACTGGGGAATGGAGATTGATTACAACACTGGGGAATGGGATTGATACACACTGGGGAATGGAGATTGATTCACACACTGGGAATGGAGATTGATTCACACACTGGGGAATGGAGATTGATCACACTGGGGAATGGAGATTGATTTACACACTGGGGAATGAGATGATTCACACACTGGGGAATGGGATTGATTCACACACTGGGGAATGGAGATTGATTTCACACACTGGGGAATAGGGATTGATTCACACACTGGGGAATGGAGATTGATTCACACACTGGGGAATGGAGATTGATTCACACACTGGGGAATGGAGATTGATTCACACACTGGGGAATGGAGATTGATTCACACACTGGGGAATGGGGATTGATTCACACACTGGGGAATGGAGATTGATTCACACACTGGGGAATGGGGATTGATTTACACACTGGGGAATGGAGATTGATTCACACACTGGGGAATGGGGATTGATTCACACACTGGGGAATGGAGATTGATTCACACACTGGGGAATGGAGATTGATTTACACACTGGGGAATGGAGATTGATTCACACACTGGGGAATGGAGATTGATTTACACACTGGGGAATGGAGATTGATTTACACACTGGGGAATGGGGATTGATTCACACACTGGGGAATGGAGATTGATTCACACACTGGGGAATGGGGATTGACACACTGGGGAATGGGGATTGATTCACACACTGGGGAATGGAGATTGATTCACACACTGGGGAATGGGAGATTGATTCACACTGGGGAATGAGGGATGATTTACACACTGGGAATGGGATGATTCACACACTGGGGAATGGAGATTGATTCACACACTGGGGAATGGGGATTGATTTACACACTGGGGAATGGAGATTGATTCACACACTGGGGAATGGGATTGACACACTGGGGAATGGAGATTGATCACACACTGGGGAATGGGGATTGATTTACACACTGGGAATGGAGATTGACACACTGGGGAATGGGATTGATTCACACACTGGGGAATGGGGATTGATTCACACTGGGAATGGAGATTGATTCACACTGGGGAATGGGATTGATTTACACACTGGGGAATAGGGATTGATTCACACACTGGGGAATGGAGATTGATTCACACACTGGGGAATGGAGATTGATTTACACACTGGGAATAGGGGATTGATTTCACACTGGGGAATGGGATTGACACACTGGGGAATGGAGATTGATTTACACACTGGGGAATGGAGATTGACACACTGGGGAATGGAGATTGATTCACACACTGGGGAATGGAGATTGATTCACACACTGGGGAATGGAGATTGATTCACACACTGGGGAATGGAGATTGATTTACACACTGGGAATGGGGATTGATCACACACTGGGGAATGGAGTGATTCGACACACTGGGGAATGGAGATTGATTCACACACTGGGGAATGGGATTGATTCACACACTGGGGAATGGGGATTGACACACTGGGGAATGGAGATTGATTCACACTGGGGAATGGAGATTGATTCACACACTGGGGAATGGAGATTGATTCACACACTGGGAATGGAGATTGATTCACACACTGGGGAATGGGATTGATTCACACACTGGGGAATGGAGATTGATTCACACACTGGGAATGGAGATTGATTTACACACTGGGGAATGGGATTGATTCACACACTGGGGAATGGAGATTGATTCACACACTGGGGAATGGGGATTGATTCACACACTGGGAATGGGGATTGATTTACACACTGGGGAATGGGATTGATTCACACACTGGGGAATGGAGATTGATTACACACTGGGGAATGGGATTGATTTACACACTGGGGAATGGAGATTGATTCACACACTGGGGAATGGAGATTGATTCACACACTGGGGAATGGGATTGATTCACACACTGGGGAATGGAGATTGATTACACACTGGGGAATGGAGATTGATTCACACACTGGGGAATGGAGATTGATTCACACACTGGGGAATGGGATTGATTCACACACTGGGGAATGGAGATTGATTCACACACTGGGGAATGGAGATTGATTCACACACTGGGGAATGGGATTGATTCACACACTGGGGAATGGGATTGATTCACACACTGGGGAATGGGATTGATTCACACACTGGGGAATGGAGATTGATTCACACACTGGGGAATGGAGATTGATTCACACACTGGGGAATGGAGATTGATTCACACACTGGGGAATAGGGATTGATTTACACACTGGGGAATGGAGATTGATTCACACACTGGGGAATGGGGATTCATTTACAC
>JASTWF010001234.1:0-47641 GCA_030390025.1 Squalus acanthias | reverse complement strand
CACACTGGGGAATGGAGATTGATTCACACACTGGGGAATGGAGATTGATTTACACACTGGGGAATGGAGATTGACACATGGGGAATGGAGATTGATTCACACACTGGGGAATGGGGATTGATTCACACACTGGGGAATGGAGATTGATTTACACACTGGGGAATGGAGATTGATTCACACACTGGGGAATGGAGATTGATTCACACACTGGGGAATGGAGATTGATTCACACACTGGGGAATGGAGATTGATTCACAGTCTGGGGAATGGAGATTGATTCACACACTGGGGAATGGGGATTGATTCACACACTGGGGAATGGAGATTGATTTACACACTGGGGAATGGAGATTGATTCACACACTGGGGAATGGAGATTGATTCACACACTGGGGAATGGAGATTGATTCACACACTGGGGAATGGAGATTGATTCACACACTGGGGAATGGAGATTGATTCACACACTGGGGAATGGAGATTGATTCACACACTGGGGAATGGAGATTAATTCATACACTGGGGAATGGAGATTGATTCACACACTGGGGAATGGAGATTGATTCACACACTGGGGAATGGAGATTGATTCACAGTCTGGGGAATGGAGATTGATTCACACACTGGGGAATGGAGATTGATTTACACACTGGGGAATGGAGATTGACACACTGGGGAATGGAGATTGATTCACACACTGGGGAATGGGGATTGATTCACACACTGGGGAATGGAGATTGATTTACACACTGGGGAATGGAGATTGATTCACACACTGGGGAATGGAGATTGATTTGCACACTGGGGAATGGGGATTGATTCACACATTGGGGAATGGAGATTGATTCACACACTGGGGAATGGAGATTGATTTAAACACTGGGGAATGGCGATTGATTCACACACTTGGGAATGGAGATTGATTCACACACTGGGGAATGGGGATTGATTCAGACACTGGGGAATGGAGATTGATTCACACACTGGGGAATCGGGATTGATTCACACAATGGGGAATAGGGATTAATTTACACACTGGGGAATGGGGATTGACACATTGGGGAATGGGGATTGTTTCACACACTGGGGAATGGGGATTGATTCACACACTGGGGAATAGGGATTAATTTACACACTGGGGAATGGGGATTGTTTCACACAATGGGGAATATGGATTAATTTACACACTGGGGAATGGGGATTGACACACTGGGGAATGGGTATTGTTTCACACACTGGGGAATGGGGATTGATTCACACAATGGGGAATAGGGATTCATTTACACACTGGGGAATGGGGATTGACACACTGGGGAATGGGGATTGATTCACACAATGGGGAATGGAGATTGATTCACACACTGGGGAATGGGGATTGAATCACACACTTGGCAATGGGGATTGATTCAGACACTGGGGAATGGAGATTGACACACTGGGGAATAGGGATTAATTTACACACTGGGGAATGGGGATTAATTTACACACTGGGGAATGGGGATTGACACACTGGGGAATGGGGATTGTTTCACACACTGGGGAAATGGGGATTGATTTACACACTCGGGAATGGAGATTGATTCACACACTGGGGAATGGGGATTGACACACTGGGGAATGGGGATTGTTTCACACACTGGGGAATGGGGATTGATTCACACACTGGGGAATAGCGATTAATTTACACACTGGGGAATGGGGATTGATTCACACAATGGGGAATAGGGATTAATTTACACACTGGGGAATGGGGATTGACACACTGGGGAATGGGGATTGTTTCACACAATGGGGAATGGAGATTGATTCACACACTGGGGAATGGGGATTGAATCACACACTTGGCAATGGGGATTGATTCAGACACTGGGGAATGGAGATTGACACACTGGGGAATAGGGATTAATTTACACACTGGGGAATGGGGATTGATTCACACTATGTGGAATAGGGATTCATTTACACACTGGGGAATGGGGATTGACACACTGGGGAATGGGGATTGTTTCACACACTGGGGAACAGGGATTGATTCACACACTGGGGAATGGGGATTGATTTGCACACTCGGGAATGGAGATTGATTCACACACTGGGGAATGGAGATTGATTCACACACTGGAGAATGGAGATTGACACACTGGGGAATGGAGATTGATTCACACACTGGGAATGGAGATTGATCACACACTGGGGATTGGAGATTGACACACTGGGGAATGGGATTATTTACACACTGGGGAATGGAGATTGATTCACACACTGGGGAATAGGGATTGATTTACACACTGGGGAATGGAGATTGATTCACACACTGGGGAATGGAGATTGATTCACACACTGGGGAATGGAGATTGATTCACACACTGTGGAATGGAGATTGATTCACACACTGGGGAATGGAGATTGATTCACACACTGGGGAATGGGGATTGATTCGCACACTGGGGAATGGGGATTGATTCACACACTGGGGAATGGAGATGATCACACTGGGAATGGATTGATTTACACACTGGGGAATGGAGATTAATTCACACACTGTGGAATGGAGATTGATTCACACACTGGGGAATCGAGATTGATTCACACACTGGGGAATGGAGATTGATTCACAGTCTGGGGAATGGAGATTGATTCACACACTGGGGAATGGAGATTGATTTACACACTGGGGAATGGAGATTGACACATGGGGAATGGAGATTGATTCACACACTGGGGAATGGGGATTGATTCACACACTGGGGAATGGAGATTGATTTACACACTGGGGAATGGAGATTGATTCACACACTGGGGAATGGAGATTGATTCACACACTGGGGAATGGAGATTGATTCACACACTGGGGAATGGAGATTGATTCACAGTCTGGGGAATGGAGATTGATTCACACACTGGGGAATGGGGATTGATTCACACACTGGGGAATGGAGATTGATTCACACACTGGGGAATGGAGATTGATTCACACACTGGGGAATGGAGATTGATTCACAAACTGGGGAATGGAGATTGATTCACACACTGGGGAATGGAGATTGATTCACACACTGGGGAATGGAGATTGATTCACACACTGGGGAATGGAGATTGATTCACACACTGGGGAATGGAGATTAATTCACACACTGGGGAATGGAGATTGATTCACACACTGGGGAATGGAGATTGATTCACACACTGGGGAATGGAGATTGATTCACAGTCTGGGGAATGGAGATTGATTCACACACTGGGGAATGGAGATTGATTTACACACTGGGGAATGGAGATTGACACACTGGGGAATGGGATTGATTCACACACTGGGGAATGGGGATTGATTTACACACTGGAGAATGGGGATTGATTCACACATTGGGGAAAGAGATTGATTCACACACTGGGGAATGGGGATTGATTCACACGTTGGGGAATGGAGATTGATTTAAAAACTGGGGAATTGGGTTTGATTCACACACTGGGGAATGGGGATTGATTTACACACTGGGGAATGGGGATTGATTCACACACTGGGGAATGGAGATTGATTCACACACTGGGGAATGGAGATTGATTTAAACACTGGGGAATGGGGATTGATTCACACACCGGGGAATGGGGATTGATTCACACATTGGGGAATGGAGATTGATTCACACACTGGGGAATGGAGATTGATTTAAACACTGGGGAATGGAGATTGATTCACACACTGGGGAATGGAGATTGATTCACACACTGGGGAATGGAGATAGATTCACACACTGGGGAATGGGGATTGATTCACACACGGGGAATGGGGATTGATTCACACACTGGGGAATGGGGATTGATTCACACACTGGGGAATGGAGATTGATTCACACACTGGGGAATGGAGATTGATTCACACACTGGGGAATGGAGATTGATTCACACACTGGGGAATGGAGAGTGATTCACACACTGGGGAATGGGGATTGATTCACACACTGGGGAATGGGGATTGATTCACACACTGAAGAATGGGGATTGATTCACACACTGGGGAATGGAGATTGATTTACACACTGGGGAATGGCGATTGATTCACACACTTGGGAATGGAGATTGATTCACACACTGGGGAATGGGGATTGATTCAGACACTGGGGAATGGAGATTGATTCACACACTGGGGAATCGGGATTGATTCACACAATGGGGAATAGGGATTAATTTACACACTGGGGAATGGGGATTGACACATTGGGGAATGGGGATTGTTTCACACACTGGGGAATGGGGATTGATTCACACACTGGGGAATAGGGATTAATTTACACACTGGGGAATGGGGATTGTTTCACACAATGGGGAATAGGGATTAATTTACACACTGGGGAATGGGGATTGACACACTGGGGAATGGGGATTGTTTCACACACTGGGGAATGGGGATTGATTCACACAATGGGGAATAGGGATTAATTTACACACTGGGGAATGGGGATTGACACACTGGGGAATGGGGATTGATTCACACAATGGGGAATGGAGATTGATTCACACACTGGGGAATGGGGATTGAATCACACACTTGGCAATGGGGATTGATTCAGACACTGGGGAATGGAGATTGACACACTGGGGAATAGGGATTAATTTACACAATGGGGAATGGGGATTAATTTACACACTGGGGAATGGGGATTGACACACTGGGGAATGGGGATTGTTTCACACACTGGGGAACAGGGATTGATTCACACACTGGGGAAATGGGGATTGATTTACACACTCGGGAATGGAGATTGATTCGCACACTGGGGAATGGGGATTGACACACTGGGGAATGGGGATTGTTTCACACACTGGGGAATGGGGATTGATTCACACACTGGGGAATAGGGATTAATTTACACACTGGGGAATGGGGATTGATTCACACAATGGGGAATAGGGATTAATTTACACACTGGGGAATGGGGATTGACACACTGGGGAATGGGGATTGTTTCACACAATGGGGAATGGAGATTGATTCACACACTGGGGAATGGGGACTGAATCACACACTTGGCAATGGGGATTGATTCAGACACTGGGGAATGGAGATTGACACACTGGGGAATAGGGATTAATTTACACACTGGGGAATGGGGATTGATTCACACTACGGGGAATAGGGATTCATTTACACACTGGGGAATGGGGATTGACACACTGGGGAATGGGGATTGTTTCACACACTGGGGAACAGGGATTGATTCACACACTGGGGAAATGGGGATTGATTTGCACACTCGGGAATGGAGATTGATTCACACACTGGGGAATGGAGATTGACACAATGGGGAATAGGGATTAATTTACACACTGGGGAATGGAGATTGATTTACACACTGGGGAATGGAGATTGACACACTGGGGAATGGAGATTGATTCACACACTGGGGAATGGGGATTGATTCACACACTGGGGAATGGAGATTGATTTACACACTGGGGAATGGAGATTGATTCACACACTGGGGAATGGAGATTGATTTGCACACTGGGGAATGGGGATTGATTCACACATTGGGGAATGGAGATTGATTCACACACTGGGGAATGGAGATTGATTTAAACACTGGGGAATGGGGATTGATTCACACACTGGGGAATGGGGGTTGATTTACACACTGGAGAATGGGGATTGATTCACACATTGGGGAAAAGAGATTGATTCACACACTGGGGAATGGGGATTGATTCACACGTTGGGGAATGGAGATTGATTTAAAAACTGGGGAATTGGGTTTGATTCACACACTGGGGAATGGGGATTGATTTACACTCTGGGGAATGGGGATTGATTCACACATTGGGGAATGGAGATTGATTCACACACTGGGGAATGGAGATTGATTTAAACACTGGGGAATGGGGATTGATTCACACACCGGGGAATGGGGATTGATTCACACATTGGGGAATGGAGATTGATTCACACACTGGGGAATGGAGATTGATTTAAACACTGGGGAATGGAGATTGATTCACACACTGGGGAATGGAGATTGATTCACACACTGGGGAATGGAGATTGATTCACACACTGGGGAATGGGGATTGATTCACACACGGGGAATGGGGATTGATTCACACACTGGGGAATGAGGATTGATTCACACACTGGGGAATGGAGATTGATTCACACACTGGGGAATGGAGATTGATTCACACACTGGGGAATGGAGATTGATTCACACACTGGGGAATGGAGAGTGATTCACACACTGGGGAATGGGGATTGATTCACACACTGGGGAATGGAGATTGATTTACACACTGGGGAATGGGGATTGATTCACACACTGAAGAATGGGGATTGATTCACACACTGGGGAATGGAGATTGATTTACACACTGGGGAATGGCGATTTATTCACACACTTGGGAATGGAGATTGATTCACACACTGGGGAATGGGGATTGATTCAGACACTGGGGAATGGAGATTGATTCACACACTGGGGAATCGGGATTGATTCACACAATGGGGAATAGGGATTAATTTACACACTGGGGAATGGGGATTGACACATTGGGGAATGGGGATTGTTTCACACACTGGGGAATGGGGATTGATTCACACACTGGGGAATAGGGATTAATTTACACACTGGGGAATGGGGATTGTTTCACACAATGGGGAATAGGGATTAATTTACACACTGGGGAATGGGGATTGACACACTGGGGAATGGGGATTGTTTCACACACTGGGGAATGGGGATTGATTCACACAATGGGGAATAGGGATTAATTTACACACTGGGGAATGGGGATTGACACACTGGGGAATGGGGATTGATTCACACAATGGGGAATGGAGATTGATTCACACACTGGGGAATGGGGATTGAATCACACACTTGGCAATGGGGATTGATTCAGACACTGGGGAATGGAGATTGACACACTGGGGAATAGGGATTAATTTACACACTGGGGAATGGGGATTAATTTACACACTGGGGAATGGGGATTGACACACTGGGGAATGGGGATTGTTTCACACACTGGGGAACAGGGATTGATTCACACACTGGGGAAATGGGGATTGATTTACACACTCGGGAATGGAGATTGATTCACACACTGGGGAATGGGGATTGACACACAGGGGAATGGGGATTGTTTCACACACTGGGGAATGGGGATTGATTCACACACTGGGGAATAGGGATTAATTTACACACTGGGGAATGGGGATTGATTCACACAATGGGGAATAGGGATTAATTTACACACTGGGGAATGGGGATTGACACACTGGGGAATGGGGATTGTTTCACACAATGGGGAATGGAGATTGATTCACACACTGGGGAATGGGGATTGAATCACACACTTGGCAATGGGGATTGATTCAGACACTGGGGAATGGAGATTGACACACTGGGGAATAGGGATTAATTTACACACTGGGGAATGGGGATTGATTCACACTATGGGGAATAGGGATTCATTTACACACTGGGGAATGGGGATTGACACACTGGGGAATGGGGATTGTTTCACATACTGGGGAACAGGGATTGATTCACACACTGGGGAAATGGGGATTGATTTGCACACTCGGGAATGGAGATTGATTCACACACTGGGGAATGGAGATTGATTCACACTCTGGAGAATGGAGATTGACACACTGGGGAATGGAGATTGATTCACACACTGGAGAATGGAGATTCACACACTGGGGAATGGAGATTGACACAATGGGGAATAGGGATTAATTTACACACTGGGGAATAGGGATTGATTCACACACTGGGGAATGGAGATTCACACACTGGGGAATGGAGATTGACACAATGGGGAATAGGGATTAATTTACACACTGGGGAATAGGGATTGATTCACACACTGGGGAATGGAGATTCACACACTGGGGAATGGAGATTGATTTGCACACTGGGAAATGGGGATTGATTTACACACTGGGGAATAGGGATTGATTCACACACTGGGGAATGGGGATTGTTTCACACACTGGGGAATAGGGATTGATTCACACACTGGGGAATGGAGATTGATTTGCACACTGGGAAATGGGGATTGATTTACACACTGGTGAATAGGGATTGATTCACACACTGGGCAATGGGGATTGTTTCACACACTGGGGAATAGGGATTAATTTACACACTGGGGAATGGGGATTGACACACTGGGGAATGGGGATTGTTTCACACACTGGGGAATGGGGATTGATTCACACAATGGGGAATAGGGATTAATTTACACACTGGGGAATGGGGATTGACACACTGGGGAATGGGGATTGATTCACACAATGGGGAATGGAGATTGATTCACACACTGGGGAATGGGGATTGAATCACACACTTGGCAATGGGGATTGATTCAGACACTGGGGAATGGAGATTGACACACTGGGGAATAGGGATTAATTTACACATTGGGGAATGGGGATTAATTTACACACTGGGGAATGGGGATTGACACACTGGGGAATGGGGATTGTTTCACACACTGGGGAACAGGGATTGATTCACACACTGGGGAAATGGGGATTCATTTACACACTCGGGAATGGAGATTGATTCACACACTGGGGAATGGGGATTGACACACTGGGGAATGGGGATTGTTTCACACACTGGGGAATGGGGATTGATTCACACACTGGGGAATAGGGATTAATTTACACACTGGGGAATGGGGATTGATTCACACAATGGGGAATAGGGATTAATTTACACACTGGGGAATGGGGATTGACACACTGGGGAATGGGGATTGTTTCACACAATGGGGAATGGAGATTGATTCACACACTGGGGAATGGGGATTGAATCACACACTTGGCAATGGGGATTGATTCAGACACTGGGGAATGGAGATTGACACACTGGGGAATAGGGATTAATTTACACACTGGGGAATGGGGATTGATTCACACTATGGGGAATAGGGATTCATTTACACACTGGGGAATGGGGATTGACACACTGGGGAATGGGGATTGTTTCACACACTGGGGAACAGGGATTGATTCACACACTGGGGAAATGGGGATTGATTTGCACACTCGGTAATGGAGATTGATTCACACACTGGGGAATGGAGATTGATTCACACTCTGGAGAATGGAGATTGACACACTGGGGAATGGAGATTGATTCACACACTGGAGAATGGAGATTCACACACTGGGGAATGGAGATTGACACAATGGGGAATAGGGATTAATTTACACACTGGGGAAGAGGGATTGATTCACACACTGGGGAATGGAGATTCACACACTGGGGAATGGAGATTGAAACAATGGGGAATAGGGATTAATTTACACACTGGGGAATAGGGATTGATTCACACACTGGGGAATGGAGATTCACACACTGGGGAATGGAGATTGATTTGCACACTGGGAAATGGGGATTGATTTACACACTGGGGAATAGGGATTGATTCACACACTGGGGAATGGGGATTGTTTCACACACTGGGGAATAGGGATTGATTCACACACTGGGGAATGGAGATTGATTTGCACACTGGGAAATGGGGATTGATTTACACACTGGGGAATAGGGATTGATTCACACACTGGGCAATGGGGATTGTTTCACACACTGGGGAATGGGGATTGATTTACACACTGGGGAATGGAGATTGATTCACACACTGGGGAATGGAGATTGATTCACACACTGGGGAATGGAGATTGATTCACACACTGGGGAATGGAGATTGATTCACACACTGGGGAATGGAGATTGATTTACACACTGGGGAATAGGGATTGATTCAGACACTGGGGAATGGGGATTGATTCACACACTGGGGAATGGAGATTGACACACTGGGGAATAGGGATTAATTTACACACTGGGGAATGGGGATTGTCACACTGGGGAATGGGGATTCATTAACACACTAGGGAATGGGGATTGATTCACACACTGGGGAATGGGGATTGATTCACACACTGGGGAATGGAGATTGACACACTGGGGAATGGAGATTGACACACTGTGAAATGGAGATTGATTCACACACTGGGGAATAGGGATTGATTCAAACCCTGGGGAATGGGGACTGATTTACACACTGGGGAATGGAGATTGATTTACACACTGGGGAATGGAGATTGATTGAAACACTGGGGAATGGAGATTGATTCACACACTGGGGAATGGGGATTGATTTACACACTGGGGAATGGAGATTGATTCACACACTGGGGAATGGAGATTGATTCACACACTGGAGAATGGGGATTGATTCACACACTGGAGAATGGGGATTGATTTACACACTGGGGAATGGAGATTGATTCACACACTGGGGAATGGAGATTGATTCACACACTGGGGAATGGAGATTGATTCACACACTGGGCAATGGAGATTGATTCACACACTGGGGAATGGGGATTGATTTACACACTGGGGAATGGAGATTGACACACTGGAGAATAGGGATTCATTTACACACTGGGGAATGGGGATTGACACACTGGGGAATGGAGATTCATTTACACACTGGGGAATGGAGATTGACACACTGGGGAATAGGGATTATTTTACACACTCGGGAATGGGGAATGACACACTGGGGAATGGGGATTGATTCACAGACTGGGGAATGGAGATTGATTCACACACTGGGGAATAGGGATTTATTTACACACTGGGGAATAGGGATTGATTTACACACTGGGGAATGGGAATAGATTCACACACTGGGGAATGGAGATTGATTCACACACTGGGGAATGGGGATTGATTCACACACTGGGGAATGGAGATTGATTTACACACTGGGGAATGGGGATTGATTCACACACTGGGGAATGGAGATTGATTTGCACACTGGGTAATGGGGATTGATTTACACACTGGGGAATAGGGATTGATTCACACACTGGGGAATGGGGATTGTTTCACACACTGGGGAATGGGGATTGATTTACAGACTGGGGAATGGAGATTGATTTGCACACTGGGGAATGGAGTTTGATTCACACACTGGGGAATGGAGATTGATTCACACACTGGGGAATGGGGATTGATTCACACACTGGGGAATGGAGATTGATTCACACACTGGGGAATGGGGATTGATTCACACACTGGGGAATGGAGATTGATTCACGCACTGGGGAGTAGGGATTGATTTACACACTGGGGAATAGGGATTGATTCAGACACTGGGGAATGGGGATTGATTCACACACTGGGGAATGGAGATTGACACACTGGGGAATAGGGATTAATTTACACACTGGGGAATGGGGATTGACCCACTGGGGAATGGGGATTCATTAACACACTGGGGAATAGGGATTGATTCACACACTGGGGAATGGGGATTGATTTACACACTGGGGAATGGAGATTGATTCATACACTGGGGAATGGAGATTGATTCACAGACTGGGGAATGGAGATTGATTCACACGCTGGGGAATGGAGATTGATTCACACACTGGGGAATGGGGATTGATTCACACACTGGGGAATGGAGATTGATTCACACACTGGGGAATAGGGATTGATTCACACACTGGGGAATGGAGATTGACACACTGGGGAATGGAGATAGATTCACACACTGGGGAATGGAGATTGATTCACAAACTGGGGAATGGAGATTGACACACTGATGAATGGGGATTCATTTACACACTGGGGAATAGGGATTGATTCACACACTGGGGAATGGAAATTGACACACTGGGGAATGGAGATTGATTTACACACTGGGGAATGGAGATTGACACACTGGGGAATGGAGATTGATTTACACACTGGGGAATGGAGATTGATTCACACAGTGGGGAATGGCGATTGACACACTGGGGTATAGGGATTAATTTACACACTGGGGAATGGGGATTGATTCACACACTGGGGAATGGGCATTGATTTACACACTGGGGAATGGAGATTGATTCACACACTGGGGAATGGAGATTGATTCACACACTGGGGAGTGGGGATTGATTCACACACCGGGGAATGGAGATTGATTTACACTCTGGGGAATGGGGATTGATTCACACACTGGGGAATGGAGATTGATTCACACACTGGGGAATGGAGATTGATTCACACACTGGGGAATGGGGATTGATTCACACACTGGGGAATGGAGATTGATTCACACACTGGGGAATGGGGATTGATTCAAACACTGGGGAATGGAGATTGACACACTGGGGAATAGGGATTAATTTACACACTGGGGAATGGGGATTGACACACTGGGGAATGGGGATTCATTAACACACTGGGGAATGGAGATTGATTCACACACTGGGGAATGGGGATTGATTCACACACTGGGGAATGGGCATTGATTCACACACTGGGGAAATGGGGATTGATTTACACACTCGGGAATGGAGATTGATTCACACACTGGGGAATGGAGATTGATTTACACACTGGGTAATAGGGATTGATTCACACACTGGGGAATGGAGATTGACACACTGGGGAATGGAGATTGATTCACACACTGGGGAACAGGGATTGATTGACACACTGGGGAAATGGGGATTGATTTACACACTCAGGAATGGAGATTGATTCACACACTGGGGAATGGAGATTGATTCACACACTGGAGAATGGAGATTGATTCACACACTGGAGAATGGAGATTGATTGACACACTGGGGAATGGAGATTGATTCACACACTGGGGAATGGGGATTGATTTACACACTGGGGAATGGTGATTGACACACTGGGGAATAGGGATTAATTTACACACTGGGGAATGGAGATTGATTCACACACTGGGGAATGGAGATTGATTTACACACTGGGGAATGGGGATTGACACACTGGGGAATAGGGATTAATTTACACACTGGGGAATGGAGATTGATTCACACACTGGGGAATGGAGATTGATTTGCACACTGGAAAATGGGGATTGATTTACACACTGGGGAATAGGGATTGATTCACACACTGGGGAATGGGGATTGATTCACACACTGGGGAATGGGGATTCATTTACACACTGGGGAATAGGGATTGATTCACACACTGGGGAATGGAGATTGATTTACACACTGGGGAATGGAGATTGATTCACACACTGGGGAATGGAGATTGATTTACACACTGGGGAATGGGGATTGATTTACACACTGGGGAATAGGGATTGATTCACACACTGGGGAATGGAGATTGATTTACACACTGGGGAATGGAGATTGATTCACACACTGGGGAATGGAGATTGATTTACACACTGGGAAATGGGGATTGATTTACACACTGGGGAATGGGGATTGATTCACACACTGGGGAATGGAGATTGATTTACACACTGGGAAATGGGGATTGATTTACACACTGGGGAATAGGGATTGATTCACACACTGGGGAATGGAGATTGATTTACACACTGGGGAATGGAGATTGATTCACACACTGGGGAATGGAGATTGATTTACACACTGGGAAATGGGGATTGATTTACACACTGGGGAATGGGGATTCATTTACACACTGGGGAATAGGGATTGATTCACACACTGGGGAATGGAGATTGATTTACACACTGGGGAATGGAGATTGATTCACACACTGGGGAATGGAGATTGATTTACACACTGGGGAATGGAGATTGATTCACACACTGGGGAATGGAGATTGATTCACACACTGGGGAATGGAGATTGATTCACACACTGGGGAATGGAGATTGATTCACACACTGGGGAATGGAGATTGATTCACACACTGGGGAATGGAGATTGATTTACACACTGGGGAATAGGGATTGATTCAGACACTGGGGAATGGGGATTGATTCACACACTGGGGAATGGAGATTGACACACTGGGGAATAGGGATTAATTTACACACTGGGGAATGGGGATTGACACACTGGGGAATGGGGATTCATTAACACACTAGGGAATGGGGATTGATTCACACACTGGGGAATGGGGATTGATTCACACACTGGGGAATGGAGATTGACACACTGGGGAATGGAGATTGACACACTGTGAAATGGAGATTGATTCACACACTGGGGAATAGGGATTGATTCAAACCCTGGGGAATGGGGACTGATTTACACACTGGGGAATGGAGATTGATTTACACACTGGGGAATAGGGATTGATTCACACACTGGGGAATGGAGATTGACACACTGGGGAATGGAGATAGATTCACACACTGGGGAATGGAGATTGATTCACAAACTGGGGAATGGAGATTGACACACTGATGAATGGGGATTCATTTACACACTGGGGAATAGGGATTGATTCACACACTGGGGAATGGAAATTGACACACTGGGGAATGGAGATTGATTTACACACTGGGGAATGGAGATTGACACACTGGGGAATGGAGATTGATTTACACACTGGGGAATGGAGATTGATTCACACAGTGGGGAATGGCGATTGACACACTGGGGTATAGGGATTAATTTACACACTGGGGAATGGGGATTGATTCACACACTGGGGAATGGGCATTGATTTACACACTGGGGAATGGAGATTGATTCACACACTGGGGAATGGAGATTGATTCACACACTGGGGAGTGGGGATTGATTCACACACCGGGGAATGGAGATTGATTTACACTCTGGGGAATGGGGATTGATTCACACACTGGGGAATGGAGATTGATTCACACACTGGGGAATGGAGATTGATTCACACACTGGGGAATGGGGATTGATTCACACACTGGGGAATGGAGATTGATTCACACACTGGGGAATGGGGATTGATTCAAAAACTGGGGAATGGAGATTGACACACTGAGGAATAGGGATTAATTTACACACTGGGGAATGGGGATTGACACACTGGGGAATGGGGATTCATTAACACACTGGGGAATGGAGATTGATTCACACACTGGGGAATGGGGATTGATTCACACACTGGGGAATGGGGATTGATTCACACACTGGGGAATGGGGATTGATTCACACACTGGGGAATGGAGATTGATTTGCACACTGGAAAATGGGGATTGATTTACACACTGGGGAATAGGGATTGATTCACACACTGGGGAATGGGGATTGATTCACACACTGGGGAATGGGGATTGATTTACACACTGGGGAATAGGGATTGATTCACACACTGGGGAATGGAGATTGATTTACACACTGGGGAATGGAGATTGATTCACACACTGGGGAATGGAGATTGATTTACACACTGGGGAATGGGGATTGATTTACACACTGGGGAATAGGGATTGATTCACACACTGGGGAATGGAGATTGATTTACACACTGGGGAATGGAGATTGATTCACACACTGGGGAATGGAGATTGATTTACACACTGGGAAATGGGGATTGATTTACACACTGGGGAATGGGGATTGATTCACACACTGGGGAATGGAGATTGATTTACACACTGGGAAATGGGGATTGATTTACACACTGGGGAATAGGGATTGATTCACACACTGGGGAATGGAGATTGATTTACACACTGGGGAATGGAGATTGATTCACACACTGGGGAATGGAGATTGATTTACACACTGGGGAATAGGGATTGATTCAGACACTGGGGAATGGGGATTGATTCACACACTGGGGAATGGAGATTGACACACTGGGGAATAGGGATTAATTTACACACTGGGGAATGGGGATTGACACACTGGGGAATGGGGATTCATTAACACACTAGGGAATGGGGATTGATTCACACACTGGGGAATGGGGATTGATTCACACACTGGGGAATGGAGATTGACACACTGGGGAATGGAGATTGACACACTGTGAAATGGAGATTGATTCACACACTGGGGAATAGGGATTGATTCAAACCCTGGGGAATGGGGACTGATTTACACACTGGGGAATGGAGATTGATTTACACACTGGGGAATAGGGATTGATTCACACACTGGGGAATGGAGATTGACACACTGGGGAATGGAGATAGATTCACACACTGGGGAATGGAGATTGATTCACAAACTGGGGAATGGAGATTGACACACTGATGAATGGGGATTCATTTACACACTGGGGAATAGGGATTGATTCACACACTGGGGAATGGAAATTGACACACTGGGGAATGGAGATTGATTTACACACTGGGGAATGGAGATTGACACACTGGGGAATGGAGATTGATTTACACACTGGGGAATGGAGATTGATTCACACAGTGGGGAATGGCGATTGACACACTGGGGTATAGGGATTAATTTACACACTGGGGAATGGGGATTGATTCACACACTGGGGAATGGGCATTGATTTACACACTGGGGAATGGAGATTGATTCACACACTGGGGAATGGAGATTGATTCACACACTGGGGAGTGGGGATTGATTCACACACCGGGGAATGGAGATTGATTTACACTCTGGGGAATGGGGATTGATTCACACACTGGGGAATGGAGATTGATTCACACACTGGGGAATGGAGATTGATTCACACACTGGGGAATGGGGATTGATTCACACACTGGGGAATGGAGATTGATTCACACACTGGGGAATGGGGATTGATTCAAACACTGGGGAATGGAGATTGACACACTGGGGAATAGGGATTAATTTACACACTGGGGAATGGGGATTGACACACTGGGGAATGGGGATTCATTAACACACTGGGGAATGGAGATTGATTCACACACTGGGGAATGGGGATTGATTCACACACTGGGGAATGGGGATTGATTCACACACTGGGGAAATGGGGATTGATTTACACACTCGGGAATGGAGATTGATTCACACACTGGGGAATGGAGATTGATTTACACACTGGGTAATAGGGATTGATTCACACACTGGGGAATGGAGATTGACACACTGGGGAATGGAGATTGATTCACACACTGGGGAATGGAGATTGATTCACACACTGGGGAACAGGGATTGATTGACACACTGGGGAAATGGGGATTGATTTACACACTCAGGAATGGAGATTGATTCACACACTGGGGAATGGAGATTGATTCACACACTGGAGAATGGAGATTGATTCACACACTGGAGAATGGAGATTGATTGACACACTGGGGAATGGAGATTGATTCACACACTGGGGAATGGGGATTGATTTACACACTGGGGAATGGTGATTGACACACTGGGGAATAGGGATTAATTTACACACTGGGGAATGGAGATTGATTCACACACTGGGGAATGGAGATTGATTTACACACTGGGGAATGGGGATTGACACACTGGGGAATAGGGATTAATTTACACACTGGGGAATGGAGATTGATTCACACACTGGGGAATGGAGATTGATTTGCACACTGGAAAATGGGGATTGATTTACACACTGGGGAATAGGGATTGATTCACACACTGGGGAATGGGGATTGATTCACACACTGGGGAATG
The DNA here is from genome assembly GCA_030390025.1 of Squalus acanthias. Classification (NCBI taxonomy): domain Eukaryota; kingdom Metazoa; phylum Chordata; class Chondrichthyes; order Squaliformes; family Squalidae; genus Squalus; species Squalus acanthias. Next base: position 30,249 of record JASTWF010001234.1, on the reverse strand, counting down.
GGGATTCATTTACACACTGGGGAATAGGGATTGATTCACACACTGGGGAATGGAGATTGATTTACACACTGGGGAATGGAGATTGATTCACACACTGGGGAATGGAGATTGATTTACACACTGGGGAATGGGGATTGATTTACACACTGGGGAATAGGGATTGATTCACACACTGGGGAATGGAGATTGATTTACACACTGGGGAATGGAGATTGATTCACACACTGGGGAATGGAGATTGATTTACACACTGGGAAATGGGGATTGATTTACACACTGGGGAATGGGGATTGATTCACACACTGGGGAATGGAGATTGATTTACACACTGGGAAATGGGGATTGATTTACACACTGGGGAATAGGGATTGATTCACACACTGGGGAATGGAGATTGATTTACACACTGGGGAATGGAGATTGATTCACACACTGGGGAATGGAGATTGATTTACACACTGGGAAATGGGGATTGATTTACACACTGGGGAATGGGGATTCATTTACACACTGGGGAATAGGGATTGATTCACACACTGGGGAATGGAGATTGATTTACACACTGGGGAATGGAGATTGATTCACACACTGGGGAATGGAGATTGATTTACACACTGGGGAATGGAGATTGATTCACACACTGGGGAATGGAGATTGATTCACACACTGGGGAATGGAGATTGATTCACACACTGGGGAATGGAGATTGATTCACACACTGGGGAATGGAGATTGATTCACACACTGGGGAATGGAGATTGATTTACACACTGGGGAATAGGGATTGATTCAGACACTGGGGAATGGGGATTGATTCACACACTGGGGAATGGAGATTGACACACTGGGGAATAGGGATTAATTTACACACTGGGGAATGGGGATTGACACACTGGGGAATGGGGATTCATTAACACACTAGGGAATGGGGATTGATTCACACACTGGGGAATGGGGATTGATTCACACACTGGGGAATGGAGATTGACACACTGGGGAATGGAGATTGACACACTGTGAAATGGAGATTGATTCACACACTGGGGAATAGGGATTGATTCAAACCCTGGGGAATGGGGACTGATTTACACACTGGGGAATGGAGATTGATTTACACACTGGGGAATAGGGATTGATTCACACACTGGGGAATGGAGATTGACACACTGGGGAATGGAGATAGATTCACACACTGGGGAATGGAGATTGATTCACAAACTGGGGAATGGAGATTGACACACTGATGAATGGGGATTCATTTACACACTGGGGAATAGGGATTGATTCACACACTGGGGAATGGAAATTGACACACTGGGGAATGGAGATTGATTTACACACTGGGGAATGGAGATTGACACACTGGGGAATGGAGATTGATTTACACACTGGGGAATGGAGATTGATTCACACAGTGGGGAATGGCGATTGACACACTGGGGTATAGGGATTAATTTACACACTGGGGAATGGGATTGATTCACACACTGGGGAATGGGCATTGATTTACACACTGGGGAATGGAGATTGATTCACACACTGGGGAATGGAGATTGATTCACACACTGGGGAGTGGGGATTGATTCACACACCGGGGAATGGAGATTGATTTACACTCTGGGGAATGGGGATTGATTCACACACTGGGGAATGGAGATTGATTCACACACTGGGGAATGGAGATTGATTCACACACTGGGGAATGGGGATTGATTCACACACTGGGGAATGGAGATTGATTCACACACTGGGGAATGGGGATTGATTCAAACACTGGGGAATGGAGATTGACACACTGAGGAATAGGGATTAATTTACACACTGGGGAATGGGGATTGACACACTGGGGAATGGGGATTCATTAACACACTGGGGAATGGAGATTGATTCACACACTGGGGAATGGGGATTGATTCACACACTGGGGAATGGGGATTGATTCACACACTGGGGAAATGGGGATTGATTTACACACTCGGGAATGGAGATTGATTCACACACTGGGGAATGGAGATTGATTTACACACTGGGTAATAGGGATTGATTCACACACTGGGGAATGGAGATTGACACACTGGGGAATGGAGATTGATTCACACACTGGGGAACAGGGATTGATTGACACACTGGGGAAATGGGGATTGATTTACACACTCAGGAATGGAGATTGATTCACACACTGGGGAATGGAGATTGATTCACACACTGGAGAATGGAGATTGATTCACACACTGGGGAATGGAGATTGATTTACACACTGGGGAATGGGGATTGATTCACACACTGGGGAATGGAGATTGATTTGCACACTGGGTAATGGGGATTGATTTACACACTGGGGAATAGGGATTGATTCACACACTGGGGAATGGGGATTGTTTCACACACTGGGGAATGGGGATTGATTTACAGACTGGGGAATGGAGATTGATTTGCACACTGGGGAATGGAGTTTGATTCACACACTGGGGAATGGAGATTGATTCACACACTGGGGAATGGGGATTGATTCACACACTGGGGAATGGAGATTGATTCACACACTGGGGAATGGGGATTGATTCACACACTGGGGAATGGAGATTGTAGAATTCGCAATTATCGCGATTTCATTTTAATAAGGAGAAAACACAAGTTTCGTTCAAAACAGCTTTTATTTCAGCGGAATGCTGTCAGGTTTAAATTGGACACAAGCAGCCTGTAAAATGGCCGCCGCACCGCGTGACAGAACATTCGAGACTTTTCAGCAGGCAGACAAGATGGCGTTCCAATAAACATTTTTGCAGGATCGATAACGATTCAGCACAGTGAAGACAATACACAGGACATTATGGGTTTACAGTATAAACATCGATACTGGGATCGGTCTCCCAGGTACAAAGGAAAGCCATCAAGGGCCCATCCAAAGGACATTAATATGTAAACTCCCAACGGCTCTACGATGAGAGAGCCGTTAGCAGGTAGTTATACAGGACACTTGGAAGCCCCAAACCCCTCCAGGGGAAACACCGACCGATTTAACAATGGGAGAAATATTAACAGGTACTCAAACATTCAGGAGTAGCCCCGAAACCCATTAAGGACAGAGATCACCCATACAGGACATTTTTGGGCGCCAAACCTTAAACAAAAGAATGGACATTGTAGTTGGGCGGGAAACGGAAGAACTGTGCACTATAATTGCAGGCCCAAACCGTCCATTCGCTCTCTTGCTCTTTTGCTCTTGACTCTTGCCGCTTGCTGCTGTTATCATCGTGGCTGCTCCTGTGTTTTATCCGGTCGATTCGTAACCTCGTGGCTGCTCCTGGGTAAAAGACTGTTGCAAAGACCTATGTTGGTAGCTGGCAGCGGAACCGAAGGCCCGGGATGAGATGAGATGAGATGAGATGAGATGAGAGGAGAAGAGAAGAAGACCTTATCCATCGCCACGGTCAGTAAATCCCGACCGCGCCTGTAGGTCGATCAGCCAAGTCTTCTTGACAGGAAGTTCTCTTCTTTAACAAGACATATTGCATCAATGATAACTGGACTGTGTAAACACATCGTATCAGCGATATTGACAACGGTGCTCCACCATACCCTGTATCCAACCAACAGAGGTCTTCACTACAGCGGACGGTCCAGCCGACTGACCGAGCAGCAGAAGCAGTAAACAAGTGGGACCAGGAGATCTCCTGACCAACACGTGGGCGCTGCGGTGAAAAACATCCGATCAGCTATTCGGGATTTCTCCGAGTTATTACGAGTGGTGAGCATGAGTCTCGGGATCCTACGAAGCTAGTTTTAGGATAGTTATTGATAGGGGAGGGTTTAAAGATTAAGGATATTTGTAATGTGTGCCCTATTTACGTTGTGCTGGTCGTTCCTCGTTTCCCTAAGAGTGATTATAACTGTTTGTAAGATTGTACTGTCATTAATCTGTGCATATGACATGTATTTCATAATTTTCAGTATCATGCAATAAAGATTTTCCATTTCGTACCGTTCAAACCAAGTCTACATGAGTTTTATCTCCATTACTGCTCTCGCATCTAAGTCCAGTGTCTAGAACCGTAAGGGAGAGTGATTCGAACCACTCACAGGGGTGTCTAGTGTTCCCAGACTGGCTGGAGACCAGGCCTAGACCCGCACTGACATACAGGCTGCACAGAGCCGCGTGAACCTCACAGGCTACGAGACACGCAGGGTCAGGAGAGAATCCCTTACAGAAAATGGCGACCGCGGCAGGACACTGGCAGCGAGAGGGTAGTGTGTTAGATTTTGGAATGACTGTACGAAATGTGATGCAGGAAAAGATAGCGGATTACGTATTTGGAAAGGTTAATCTAACGAAAAAGTGGATAAGCGAACTGTTAGCGGATAAGAGCCCACTAGAGGCAGCTGAAAGGTGGACGGATAGTAAGGAGCATAAAAAGGCAGTTGAGAAAGCAGTCTGGCTTATGTGCTACAAAAGGCAGGTCCAGATTTCAAACCAGACCAATACAGCGCTAACCGCTCGAATCAAGCATCTAGAGGAGGAAATGGAGGAGAAGGTTTCTGGAGGGGAGGCGCTCATTAAGAGTTTAAATGAGTTACGCCAGGAAAGCCAGGAAGTCTCCAGCTACCTTAAAACAAGGGTAGAGTATCTCGAGTGCCAGATCACTGAAGCAAAATTAAACGAGAGTAGGATGAAGGAAAGATGTAACCGTCAAGCTGCCCAGATAAGAACTCAAGAAGAGAGCTTAATGGGGGTTAGGTCGGCGTATAAGTTGGCCCTTGAGGATAAGTTTCAGGGAGCCGACCATAGCGCCTGCGAAAAAGAGATAGAGAGCCTCAAAAAGGCCGTGAATAATGCGAACGGCATGGTGTGCCTTATTAATCCGTCGGCACGCCAGCCGCTAGTAAATGAGAGATTTAGAAATTCCCCACCAAGTAAAGCAGAAGAAGTAGTAGCCACTGCGCCCTCCGCGCCACCCAGCTATTCAGAAACCTGGGTTAGGGAGGAAGCAACGGAAGAAACAAAAGAGCCCGTTGAAAAGGAAGTAGAAAAGGGATCGTTGTATCCAGTAACGGGGATTAAAAGGGGCCCAAGCAGAAACGGTGGGGAAGAACCGGGGGATCTCCTCGGACAGCTGGTGTTGCCTCACAGTTCACATCAGCTGAGAGCCATGATAAACCACGTAAGGAAGCTGACCGAGATAGACGACCCTTCCGTACATTTCAGGGAAGTTGAGCAAGCCGCAGCCATTAACGGCTGCGATGAAGGGGAGACAGCAAAAATGCTGCTGTTCTCATTAGACAGCTCGGTCCTTCAGTGCCTCTCAGGTGAGAGCAAGAGGGGAAACAAAAGTTATGAGGAATTGAAAAATGAGGTCCTAGAAGTAGTGGGAGCGAACGACGGAGGTCCGTTTGCTAGAGTGGGACAGACAGTGCAGATGGAGGGAGAACCCCCGAAGGTTTTTGCCGACAGGCTGTGGCCAGTATATGAGCGCAGCTGTCTAGGTGCGCCCGAGCGCGAAGATGTGGAAGGCGCCGCTTTAATTCATTGGCTTAGGTGCATAATAGCCAACAGTTTACCAGCCGTTAGAGAGCAGGCAAAAGCCTGGTTCGATCCCAATGACCTCAACCTTACGGAAGAGTCGGTCTTGAATCGACTCACGTTAGGTTACCGTAACATAAGGGGTATGGCAACACGTCCCTTTAAGGGAAGAGTACATGAGGTACGACCCGCAGCCCCGGCTCAAAGAGAGTGGCATCAGGAGGGTAATCGCGCCCCACAGGCAAGTAATGCCTGTTACGGGTGTGGGAAGACAGGGCACTGGCGCAAGCACTGCAGGAACCCTTGGAAGGATTCCAAGGATAAAAATCCCGCGGTCCGAACCCAGGCGCCTGTCCCGGCTAAGGAAGCAAAGGCACCCACCTCTCCCGAAGACCTCGAGGCAGTGTTAGGAGTCATGCGCAAGATGGTTTTGAATGCGCGTGGACAGGTGGCGGTCGCAACCGGCCCCGTAGGTGCCGCAGGACCGTCTAATAGTGCCCCATGACTAGAACCAGCACAGCCCGTCTACCTGTGTCCGCTCAGCTATGATGCGTGGAGGCGACCTGTGGTGGAGATGGAGGTAGAGAAACAAAAGGGCAGTTATTTGTTGGACACGGGAGCTTCTTGCACCATAATCCATACAGATGACCCTTTTGACTCGCCGCTATCTACCAAGGTCCCATTCACGCTAGCAGGGTTCACAGGGAAAGAACAGGCTGGCACGTTTTCCCTCCCGCTATCCATTCGTTTAGGGACACTTCGCCTTAAGTGGAAGTGTATACTGATGGCATGGCAAAAGGGGGGTGGAAGAGGTATTCTCGGGTCCGATCTGCTAGCGGGACACGGGATCCTCGTGGACCTCAGAAATCACTGTCTCTGGGGGGCTAAAGGTGAAAAAGGCGAGGTAATGGTAATTCAAGGGGAGGAAGAAACAGGGGTCCTGTGTACCGTACAGCCATCCGGAGGCTACGACCTCAGGCTTATGGTCGCAGATGTCCCAACGGACATGCAAACGTACGTGACAGATAATATGCACGCGTTTGCAACCCACAAGCACGATTGTGGGAGGGTGGTCGGGTTTGAGGTCAGCGTAGATGGGGACCCCATGACCCGACCCCAAAAGCAGTATAACTTCCCCAAAGAAGCAGAACCCGATATGGAGGCAGCAATGTCTTCCTTGGTGCAGCAGGGCGTGTTGAGGCCGATAGCCACACACGTGAACTCCCCATTATGGCCGGTTAGGAAGCCGGATAATTCGTGGAGAGCCACGGTGGACTACAGAGTCCTTAACAGTAACATCCCCGCCTGCGCGCCCACAGTAGCAGCAGTTGCTGACCTAATAGGGAGCATCCCAGCGTCCGCGACCACGTTCACGGTGCTGGATATCTCGAACGGTTTTTGGTCCATCCCGCTGCGGCGAGAGGACCAGTACAAGTTTGCCTTTACGTTTAAAGGGCAACAGTACACGTGGAACTGTTTGCCACAAGGTTTCCACAATAGCCCCAGTATTTTTCACCAGTGTATGGCAGGAAGTTTAAAGGAGTTTAGTCAGCCCAATCAGATAGTACAGTATGTGGATGATTTGCTCCTATTTACGGACTCAAGGGAGGAGCACAGACCACTGCTGGACGAGTTATTGGAGCTGTTAGCGAGAAAGGGTTTTAAAGTAAACCCAAAGAAAGCACGTATCGGTCAGCAGGAAGTAAAATTCCTGGGACTGACCCTACGCGCTGGGGAAAGAGCCATAGACAAAGCAAGGAGGGAGTCGGTGCAAGAATTACCGATTCCCAACAACGTAAGGGGTGTGAGGTCCTTCTTGGGACTGACCGGTTACTGCAGGGATTTTATCGAGGATTATGCGGCCACAGCGGCGCCGCTCCTCCGACTCCTCCATAAGGGAGTAGAGTGGCTTTGGGACGAGGGCTGCCAAGCAGCCTTCGAGAAGTTAAAAAGGGATCTGCAGACCGCGCCAGCCTTAGGGGCCATAGATGGGGGGAAGGAGTTTTTCCTGGAGGTAGCTGCCAGCGGAGACAGCTTAAGCGCCGTGCTGCTCCAAGAGCGTCACGGCAAGCTGAGGCCGGTTGTCTATTCATCCAGGGTATTAACGGATGTGGAGAGAAGTTTTTCCAATTGCGAAAGGCACCTTTTAGCCACGCATTGGGCTGTGAAAAGATCAGCGATCTTCACAGGGCTCTCTCCCATCACTCTCCTCACACATCACACACCAACTAAGATGCTTCTGGATGGGAGGATTAAAGACGGGACCGTAAGCAGCGCACGCATTGCGCGTTGGACCCTTCTTCTCTCCCAGTTGGACATCAGAGTAAAAGGTCTTTGCGAGCCCAGGCTTGCGGCCAATTTGGTATACCCCGGTACAGCCCACCGGTGTTCGGTGGAGGGGGTGTGGGACGTCAACATAGGTTTACGGGCCGGGGTACATCCCACTGGGCGCGAGATTTATGTTGATGGGTCTAGCACAGTATCTGCTGGCGAGCGACTCACAGGGTGTGGAGTTTATGACCCTGCGGCAGACCTTGCCCTGGCGATCAAGCTCCCTAGCACCATGAGCGCGCAGCAGGCTGAGCTGTCTGCCGTGGTGTACGTGGTAACCCACCCAGACATTTTCCCAACCCCATACACGATTTGCTCGGACAGTATGTTCACCTGCAATTCGTGTACGGAATACCTGGCCATTTGGTCCCGCCGTGGATACACCTCCGCGGACGGGCGACCTTTAACGGTAAAGCCCTTGCTGGAGAAGATCTTAGCAGCAGCAGTAGGGGAGGAAGGGGAGATTTTCATCCATAAGGTGAAAGCTCACTCCTCCACAGAGCCCCGTGGGGAGGGCAACCGGCAGGCGGATGCGCTAGCCAGGGAGGGTGCCCGCGACGGTACTTTCTGGAACCCCTATAGAACCGGACCCATAGCAGCGGTCCGATGTGGGGACGGGAATACCGGGAACACCAGGGTAGCATTGCCCCTAGACCTTAAGACCGTCCAAGCCCAGGATCCCGCCCTAAAAGCAGTCCTAAAAACGATTGCTGAGGGGAGGCAGGTAGAAGGTCCGTACAGTACGGCAACCCTCTCAGTTAAGGAAGGCATGCTGTTCCGCGAGGAGCAGTGGGTTGTGCCGCAGCAGCACAGGAGGGAATTCCTCCAGTTGGCTCACGAGGGACCAGGGGCAGGGCACCCCGGGCCCGAGGTTACCTGGCAACGGGTAGAGCAAGCGGGATGGTGGCCAGGGCTCAGGGAACAAGTCCGCGAGTTCTGTGCAAACTGTCTTGTGTGCGCTGCAAACAACCCAGACCCCCAGAAAAGGAAGGTGCCCATGGGACACGTAAGAAGGGTAGAGGGACCATGGCAGTCGATACAGATCGACTATATAGGACCCCTGCCCACCACCCAGGGAGGTTATAAGTACTGCCTCGTCCTGGTGGATGTGTTTTCCAAGTGGGTGGAAGCCTTCCCTTGTCGAACAGCTACGGCACTGGGTACAGCAAAAATCTTGGTCCGGGAAGTGTTCTCGCGGTGGGGACTCCCCCGTTTCGTGGAGTCAGACCAAGGGAGTCATTTCACCGGCCAGGTGATGCAGAACACCCTCATGCTTTTGGGCATTGAAGGGAAGTGGCACGTAGCACACAATCCCCAGTCATCCGGGATTGTTGAACGTATGAACCGGACCCTGAAGGAGAAATTGAGGAAAGAGACTAGGAACTCGCCCCAAAAATGGGCGGAAGTTCTGCCTTTAGTCCTCATGGGGGTCCGGGCCAGTCAGTCAAAAAGTACGGGGTACTCCCCGCACGAGGTAATGACCGGCAGGCTCATGCGAACCCCCACCCATGTGCTAGCCCCGGTGCTCACTGAGGGTCAGCTTCAAGAGATCAGCAGGGACAAGTTCGCCCAAACTCTCTTGGAGCGCCTGAAGCAAGTTTATGAGCAGGCGGCTGGGAACATGGGAAGGCAGCACCAGGGCAATCGCTTGTTGCTGGAACCCCGCAAAACGCGGGAGTGGGAAGTAGGAGACCAGGTCATGGTCAGAAACTACGCCAGGGTAGGGAGTCTGGAACCACTGTATATGGGACCCTACAACATTGTAGACAAGGCAAGTCCCATGGTTTACGCCGTAAAAGTACCTCGGCGCACTAAGTGGTTCCACATAAACCAATGTAAACTGTACCAGCCGGGTGCGCAAGGGAAAACTACAGGGGTAAATCCCGCCAATGGGAAAACACAGCCCCAGGTAGGACCACAAGGCACACAGGCAGGCGTAGCAGCTTGCATCAGGGGAAGGGACATCCCGGACGATCATGCAGCGTTTTTCTGGAGTTGGGGGTTAGATGACGAGGACCCCAGGGTACCCTGGTCAGATGAGGATAGTGCAGATGAGCATAGTGATGATGACGGGTGGTTTCAGAGGAACGGTCTGGAAGGATTGGGGCCGCTAGGTAGAGATCCATACGGGGTGGACACACAAGCTGCAGGTCCCGACAGCAGGAGGAAGGAGCTAGAGGAGGCCGGGCCAGCCGCTATGTGGTTCCCAGAGGTGTGGCCGCCCGCTTTGAACGTCCAGTCCTCAGGGGAGGCAGAGTTCGCGAGTGAAGGGCCGCCTGCTGGGCCGAGCAGGGCGGGGCCCCGAACTGCCAGCCCCGAGGTTAGGGAGGCGGAGTCAGCGGAGGCGGGGCTGGCGCCTGTGATGGAACCCCAGGTCATCCCGTTGAAGGTCTCGGGACCCGGTCCGTCCGTCACGGAGCCCCCGCCCATAGCAATTCCCCGTAGGTCAAGCAGAGTACCCCAGCCCAGGAAGATGTGGTCAGGTCCCCAGGCTGCCCCAGGGCGTAAGTTTCAGGTTAAGATAACCCGGGTAGAGACAGGCCACATCGAAGCAGTAACAGGCTGCGGCAGATCAGAGGAAAGGGTCAGCGCAGCAACAGGCTGCGGCAGATCAGAGGGAAGGGTCAGTGCCCTCCCACCGTCGGGAAGAGCTCGCAGCAGCCTTCTCAGGATTTAAAGGGGCCGCCCTGAGAACGGGCGGCATTGTAAAGTTATTAGTTTAAGGTTTTAAGTTTTAGTTTAAAGTTTTAAGTAGTTTTAATAAGGTTAAGTTTGTAGTGTTTTTAACAGATAACGATAAAATGATGGGAGTTTTAAGGCTAGGTTTAGAGGAAGTCTATTTAGCAAACGTTGAAGTTTACGTGAGGCGAGGTCAGGGGACCCGCTCACCCTTCACAAAAGCCAGAGACTTTTTGCGAGGCTGGCTACCTCATTCTATCTGATCACAGGAACCAAGGAAGGATGGAACGACTTCTAGTTTTGCTCGTGGCAATCGGATGTGGATTGGCCTATCGGGGCCTCACCAAGGATGTCGTGGTGTTTGGATGTTCCGGGGACACGGCCCCCATCGCGGTGGATGGGACCGGAAGACGGAAGGCAGAAGGGACCAGCACCTATTTCCACAAGGGAAGGTGGCCAGGATGGCTGGGAACGAACTCAACGGAGTATTCCAGCACATCGGGGTTCGCCTACAAAGAGACTTCTTTAATGTGCCCCAAAGTACGGATCATCGCACCCAGGATCAGCGTCACCGTCGGCAAACGGATTTGTTTGACCTGCAGTGGGAATGTCCCATTGAGCCGATGGTGGTGGCTGCGAAAGCTGAGCAAAACTATGAGGAACTCTTCGGTTGAGTGGGAGCGACTGGGTAATAATACCCATCGGACAATTACGGGGACAGATGGACAAGTGAAAGTCTGTTGGGACAAATGGTGGGAACCAGATGAGGGGATTTATGTTTGTATGTGGGGGTCAAAGTACGTTTGCCCCAAAGGCATCTCCATATTCTTTATTAACCAGTGGCAGGATAACGGACAGGGGATGAGGTGGGATGCGAGCACCAGGGGGTGCGGAGCCCCATACTCTCCGATCCCAGTAAATGCCACTGAGCTCATTACGCGCCCACGCAAAGCCCCGCCCACGATTCCGGTAGTTCTAACTGAGGAAGAAGGGTGCCCTAAAACTAGTAAGGGACCCGGGAACGGTTTGGTACTGGTTCCCACAGACCAGATACTATTTCAGGGGGTACATTACGCGGTGGCCTCGGTGATTTTAAATCTCACTGAGGTACGGTTACCAGAGTGGTGCCCCAAAAAGACGGAACAGTTGTACCAGATCCTGTTGACCAAGATGTTCAGGCAATTTTACGAGTTTGATTTTGCAGAAATCGATAAGACAAGTTTATACACCGCACCGCAGGAAGTTTTGGACCAAGTAGGGAGGCAAAGAAGGGGTTTGGTGAACGATGCGTTCACTGCTTTTAACACAGGGACATCTGTGGTCAACGCTCTAGACAGTGTGGAGCTGCAGACCCAGATTAATGGTTTAAAAACACAGTTAAAGGATATTCTTACAGATGAGAATAAAGTGGTAGGGTCGGGTCTGCACGAGGACCAAGCCATGACACTACACTTAAAAGAGATTATAGCAGAGCTGGAGAAACATGCGCGTACGGTAAATGCCCTGATTAGGGAAGATCGGAATGCATCCGATCAAGCTGCGCAGAACGAGGTGTGCGTGCTTTACGGGGCGTGGTTACTGGGCGAGGGCCGCAGTAATTTGGAGGATTTAAAACAAGGTTTGGTCCCGTCCTGGATAAGTAACAAACACCTGCGGGCGCTCCACCCTTTTCAGAATGCATTAAGTCCGTGCCAGCTCAGGCTAGCTTCAGAAGCTTACCCAGTCCCCGTGGACTGCGGACGTTCAAACCATACTATTATGGGAATAGTATTACGCATGCCGGTTTTGGGCAACACAGCAAAGCCCGCCCCGGTATATCGGGTAGAGAACATTGGTGTCATTCAGGGGGGAGCCCACATTCGTTATGCAGCGGTTCCACCTTACGTCATCCGCTGGGAGCAAACGATGACAGGTACAGATCTCTCTGGTTGTCGTGGCAGGGGAGCACACATAATACTGTGCCCCCAGCACTTGAATGCCTTTTTAACACCACAGTGCGGGTTCAGAACGGCTGGCGCCAAGTCCATGAATTGCACCATGGAGGCAATGGCACAAGATCATGTGCCTCCGCAGGTAGCATACATCGGGGGTGGAACATATTGTGTTACCACTGCAGCGCAACACTACCAGCATGGAAACCGTAGCCGGTGTCCGGTGAGTGACAGCAGTTTCTGTTTTAAACCCAGGGCTGAAGTTCAAGTAGCACAACAGCGAATTATCCCAATCCCTGAACCATCCACTGTTCATCTCACAGTAAAAGAGAATTTTACCGACTTGCAGCGATTTGTCGCACATTTTGGGTACCTCATTCCCCCTCTCCCTGAGCATTTAACCAAACTTCTAAAAGCCGTCGCGGTGTCACAAAAGCATTTCTATACATTAGAACAGAAAACCGTCGAGATAGGTACAGACATTTTGGACATAGTGGTTCCACCGTGGTGGAATCTGTTCACGAATATTGAAGTGCCCTCATGGGTCAGAATAGCCTCCCACATTTTAGTCGTCTGTCAAGTGTTTATTGTAGTATACCTTTTGTTCATACATTGTAAAAGAGACAAGCGCCTCACCAAGCATGAGAACACGGGAGAGTGGCGAGAACGTTACGTGCGCGTGCACGATGAGAGCGCAGTGTAATGGGAAAATGGCGTCACTCCCGCTCGCCACGTGCGCCGCGGAAGTTTGTACCCATTGTAAATACGTTGGAAACTCGACATGTTTAAGAGTCGGGATTTGTTTATTTTGGTGATGGTGTTGATTGTTTGGTTTTTGGGTTTTGTTTTTCCTTCCCTTGAATAAAAGACAAATATACAGGTGATGCGTGAGGTATCGGCCTGGTTACGCCGGGAAGGAAAACAAGTGGTGTAAGTTTAAGGGCAAATGATGCCTACGGTGATATAAAATGTGATTTTTTCTTGGGAAATGAGGACGACACAGAGACCCTAGTGAAGTTAAAATTTTATGGGATTAATTTACTGGATTCGGAGTGAAATCGAGATAAGATTGCTCACCACTGAGATTTTTGATACGATAAGCGGAGTTATTCGCATCAACAGGAGGGACTGTAGAATTCGCAATTATCGCGATTTCATTTTAATAAGGAGAAAACACAAGTTTCGTTCAAAACAGCTTTTATTTCAGCGGAATGCTGTCAGGTTTAAATTGGACACAAGCAGCCTGTAAAATGGCCGCCGCACCGCGTGACAGAACATTCGAGACTTTTCAGCAGGCAGACAAGATGGCGTTCCAATAAACATTTTTGCAGGATCGATAACGATTCAGCACAGTGAAGACAATACACAGGACATTATGGGTTTACAGTATAAACATCGATACTGGGATCGGTCTCCCAGGTACAAAGGAAAGCCATCAAGGGCCCATCCAAAGGACATTAATATGTAAACTCCCAACGGCTCTACGATGAGAGAGCCGTTAGCAGGTAGTTATACAGGACACTTGGAAGCCCCAAACCCCTCCAGGGGAAACACCGACCGATTTAACAATGGGAGAAATATTAACAGGTACTCAAACATTCAGGAGTAGCCCCGAAACCCATTAAGGACAGAGATCACCCATACAGGACATTTTTGGGCGCCAAACCTTAAACAAAAGAATGGACATTGTAGTTGGGCGGGAAACGGAAGAACTGTGCACTATAATTGCAGGCCCAAACCGTCCATTCGCTCTCTTGCTCTTTTGCTCTTGACTCTTGCCGCTTGCTGCTGTTATCATCGTGGCTGCTCCTGTGTTTTATCCGGTCGATTCGTAACCTCGTGGCTGCTCCTGGGTAAAAGACTGTTGCAAAGACCTATGTTGGTAGCTGGCAGCGGAACCGAAGGCCCGGGATGAGATGAGATGAGATGAGATGAGATGAGAGGAGAAGAGAAGAAGACCTTATCCATCGCCACGGTCAGTAAATCCCGACCGCGCCTGTAGGTCGATCAGCCAAGTCTTCTTGACAGGAAGTTCTCTTCTTTAACAAGACATATTGCATCAATGATAACTGGACTGTGTAAACACATCGTATCAGCGATATTGACAACGGTGCTCCACCATACCCTGTATCCAACCAACAGAGGTCTTCACTACAGCGGACGGTCCAGCCGACTGACCGAGCAGCAGAAGCAGTAAACAAGTGGGACCAGGAGATCTCCTGACCAACACGTGGGCGCTGCGGTGAAAAACATCCGATCAGCTATTCGGGATTTCTCCGAGTTATTACGAGTGGTGAGCATGAGTCTCGGGATCCTACGAAGCTAGTTTTAGGATAGTTATTGATAGGGGAGGGTTTAAAGATTAAGGATATTTGTAATGTGTGCCCTATTTACGTTGTGCTGGTCGTTCCTCGTTTCCCTAAGAGTGATTATAAATGTTTGTAAGATTGTACTGTCATTAATCTGTGCATATGACATGTATTTCATAATTTTCAGTATCATGCAATAAAGATTTTCCATTTCGTACCGTTCAAACCAAGTCTACATGAGTTTTATCTCCATTACTGCTCTCGCATCTAAGTCCAGTGTCTAGAACCGTAAGGGAGAGTGATTCGAACCACTCACAGGGGTGTCTAGTGTTCCCAGACTGGCTGGAGACCAGGCCTAGACCCGCACTGACATACAGGCTGCACAGAGCCGCGTGAACCTCACAGGCTACGAGACACGCAGGGTCAGGAGAGAATCCCTTACAGATTGATTCACGCACTGGGGAATAGGGATTGATTTACACACTGGGGAATAGGGATTGATTCAGACACTGGGGAATGGGGATTGATTCACACACTGGGGAATGGAGATTGACACACTGGGGAATAGGGATTAATTTACACACTGGGGAATGGGGATTGACCCACTGGGGAATGGGGATTCATTAACACACTGGGGAATAGGGATTGATTCACACACTGGGGAATGGGGATTGATTTACACACTGGGGAATGGAGATTGATTCATACACTGGGGAATGGAGATTGATTCACAGACTGGGGAATGGAGATTGATTCACACGCTGGGGAATGGAGATTGATTCACACACTGGGGAATGGAGATTGATTCACACACTGGGGAATGGGGATTGATTCACACACTGGGGAATGGAGATTGATTCACACACTGGGGAATAGGGATTGATTCACACACTGGGGAATGGAGATTGACACACTGGGGAATGGAGATAGATTCACACACTGGGGAATGGAGATTGATTCACAAACTGGGGAATGGAGATTGACACACTGATGAATGGGGATTCATTTACACACTGGGGAATAGGGATTGATTCACACACTGGGGAATGGAAATTGACACACTGGGGAATGGAGATTGATTTACACACTGGGGAATGGAGATTGACACACTTGGGAATGGAGATTGATTTACACACTGGGGAATGGAGATTGATTCACACAGTGGGGAATGGCGATTGACACACTGGGGTATAGGGATTAATTTACACACTGGGGAATGGGGATTGATTCACACACTGGGGAATGGGCATTGATTTACACACTGGGGAATGGAGATTGATTCACACACTGGGGAATGGAGATTGATTCACACACTGGGGAGTGGGGATTGATTCACACACCGGGGAATGGAGATTGATTTACACTCTGGGGAATGGGGATTGATTCACACACTGGGGAATGGAGATTGATTCACACACTGGGGAATGGAGATTGATTCACACACTGGGGAATGGGGATTGATTCACACACTGGGGAATGGAGATTGATTCACACACTGGGGAATGGGGATTGATTCAAACACTGGGGAATGGAGATTGACACACTGGGGAATAGGGATTAATTTACACACTGGGTAATGGGGATTGACACACTGGGGAATGGGGATTCATTAACACACTGGGGAATGGAGATTGATTCACACACTGGGGAATGGGGATTGATTCACACACTGGGGAATGGGGATTGATTCACACACTGGGGAAATGGGGATTGATTTACACACTCGGGAATGGAGATTGATTCACACACTGGGGAATGGAGATTGATTTACACACTGGGTAATAGGGATTGATTCACACACTGGGGAATGGAGATTGACACACTGGGGAATGGAGATTGATTCACACACTGGGGAACAGGGATTGATTGACACACTGGGGAAATGGGGATTGATTTACACACTCAGGAATGGAGATTGATTCACACACTGGGGAATGGAGATTGATTCACACACTGGAGAATGGAGATTGATTCACACACTGGAGAATGGAGATTGATTGACACACTGGGGAATGGAGATTGATTCACACACTGGGGAATGGGGATTGATTTACACACTGGGGAATGGTGATTGACACACTGGGGAATAGGGATTAATTTACACACTGGGGAATGGAGATTGATTCACACACTGGGGAATGGAGATTGATTTACACACTGGGGAATGGGGATTGACACACTGGGGAATAGGGATTAATTTACACACTGGGGAATGGAGATTGATTCACACACTGGGGAATGGAGATTGATTTGCACACTGGAAAATGGGGATTGATTTACACACTGGGGAATAGGGATTGATTCACACACTGGGGAATGGGGATTGATTCACACACTGGGGAATGGGGATTCATTTACACACTGGGGAATAGGGATTGATTCACACACTGGGGAATGGAGATTGATTTACACACTGGGGAATGGAGATTGATTCACACACTGGGGAATGGAGATTGATTTACACACTGGGGAATGGGGATTGATTTACACACTGGGGAATAGGGATTGATTCACACACTGGGGAATGGAGATTGATTTACACACTGGGGAATGGAGATTGATTCACACACTGGGGAATGGAGATTGATTTACACACTGGGAAATGGGGATTGATTTACACACTGGGGAATGGGGATTGATTCACACACTGGGGAATGGAGATTGATTTACACACTGGGAAATGGGGATTGATTTACACACTGGGGAATAGGGATTGATTCACACACTGGGGAATGGAGATTGATTTACACACTGGGGAATGGAGATTGATTCACACACTGGGGAATGGAGATTGATTTACACACTGGGAAATGGGGATTGATTTACACACTGGGGAATGGGGATTCATTTACACACTGGGGAATAGGGATTGATTCACACACTGGGGAATGGAGATTGATTTACACACTGGGGAATGGAGATTGATTCACACACTGGGGAATGGAGATTGATTTACACACTGGGGAATGGAGATTGATTCACACACTGGGGAATGGAGATTGATTCACACACTGGGGAATGGAGATTGATTCACACACTGGGGAATGGAGATTGATTCACACACTGGGGAATGGAGATTGATTCACACACTGGGGAATGGAGATTGATTCACACACTGGGGAATGGGGATTGATTCACACACTGGGGAATGGAGATTGATTCACACATTGGGGAATGGAGATTGATTCACACACTGGGGAATGGGGATTGATTCACACACTGGGAAATACAGATTGATTCACACATTGGGGAATGGAGATTGATTCACACACTGGGGAATGGGGATTGATTCACACACTGGGGAATGGGGATTGATTCACACACTGGGGAATGGAGATTGATTCACACACTGGGGAATAGGGATTAATTCACACATTGGGGAATGGAGATTGATTCACACACTGGGGAATGGAGATTGATTTAAACACTGGGGAATGGGGATTGATTCACACACTGGGGAATGGGGATTGATTCACACATTGGGGAATGGAGATTGATTCACACACTGGGGAATGGAGATTGATTTAAACACTGGGGAATGGAGATTGATTCACACACTGGGGAATGGAGATTGATTCACACACTGGGGAATGGAGATTGATTCACACACTGGGGAATGGAGATTGATTCACACACTGGGGAATGGGGATTGAATCACACACTGGGGAATGGAGATTGATTCACACACTGGGGAATGGGGATTGATTCACACACTGGGGAATGGAGATTGATTCACACACTGGGGAATGGAGATTGATTCACACACTGGGGAATGGAGATTGATTCACACACTGGGGAATGGAGATTGATTCACACACTGGGGAATGGAGATTGATTCACACACTGGGGAATGGGGATTGATTCACACACTGGGGAATGGAGATTGATTTACACTCTGGGGAATGGGGATTGATTCAGACACTGGGGAATGGAGATTGATTCACACACTGGGGAATGGGGATTGATTCACACAATGGGGAATAGGGATTAATTTACACACTGGGGAATGGGGATTGACACACTGGGGAATGGGGATTGTTTCACACACTGGGGATGGGGATTGATTCACACACTGGGGAATAGGGATTAATTTACACACTGGGGAATGGGGATTGATTCACACACTGGGGAATAGGGATTAATTTACACACTGGGGAATGGGGATTGACACACTGGGGAATGGGGATTTATTCACACAATGGGGAATGGAGATTGATTCACACACTGGGGAATGGGGATTGAATCACACACTTGGCAATGGGGATTGATTCAGGCACTGGGGAATGGAGATTGACACACTGGGGAATAGGGATTAATTTACACACTGGGGAATGGGGATTGATTCACACACTGGGGAATAGGGATTAATTTACACACTGGGGAATGGGGATTGACACACTGGGGAATGGGGATTGTTTCACACACTGGGCAACAGGGATTCATTCACACACTGGGGAAATGGGGATTGATTTACACACTCGGTAATGGAGATTGATTCACACACTGGGGAATGGAGATTGATTCACACACTGGAGAATGGAGATTGTCACACTGGGGAATGGAGAGTGATTGACACACTGGGGAATGGAGATTGATTCACACACTGGAGAATGGAGATTCACACACTGGGGAATGGAGATTGACACAATGGGGAATAGGGATTAATTTACACACTGGGGAATGGGGATTGATTCACACAATGGGGAATAGGGATTAATTTACACACTGGGGAATGGGGATTGACACACTGGGGAATGGGGATTGTTTCACACACTGGGGATGGGGATTGATTCACACACTGGGGAATGGAGATTGATTTACACACTGGGGAATGGGGATTGATTCACACACTTGGGAATGGAGATTGATTCACACACTGGGGAATGGGGATTGATTCAGACACTGGGGAATGGAGATTGATTCACACACTGGGGAATGGGGATTGATTCACACAATGGGGAATAGGGATTAATTTACACACTGGGGAATGGGGATTGACACACTGGGGAATGGGGATTGTTTCACACACTGGGGATGGGGATTGATTCACACACTGGGGAATAGGGATTAATTTACACACTGGGGAATGGGGATTGATTCACACAATGGGGAATAGGGATTAATTTACACACTGCGGAATGGGGATTGACACACTGGGGAATGGGGATTTATTCACACAATGGGGAATGGAGATTGATTCACACACTGGGGAATGGGGATTGAATCACACACTTGGCAATGGGGATTGATTCAGACACTGGGGAATGGAGATTGACACACTGGGGAATAGGGATTAATTTACACACTGGGGAATGGGGATTGATTCACACACTGGGGAATAGGGATTAATTTACACACTGGGGAATGGGGATTGACACACTGGGGAATGGGGATTGTTTCACACACTGGGCAACAGGGATTGATTCACACACTGGGGAAATGGGGATTGATTTACACACTCGGGAATGGAGATTGATTCACAAACTGGGGAATGGAGATTGATTCACACACTGGAGAATGGAGATTGACACACTGGGGAATGGAGAGTGATTGACACACTGAGGAATGGAGATTGATTCACACACTGGGGAATGGAGATTGACACAATGGGGAATAGGGATTAATTTACACACTGGGGAAGAGGGATTGATTCACACACTGGGGAATGGAGATTCACACACTGGGGAATGGAGATTGACACAATGGGGAATAGGGATTAATTTACACACTGGGGAATAGGGATTGATTCACACACTGGGGAATGGAGATTCACACACCGGGGAATGGAGATTGATTTGCACACTGGGAAATGGGGATTGATTTACACACTGGGGAATAGGGATTGATTCACACACTGGGGAATGGGGATTGTTTCACACACTGGGGAATGTGGATTGATTTACACACTGGGGAATGGAGATTGATTCACACACTGGGGAATGGAGATTGATTCACACACTGGGGAATGGAGATTGATTCACACACTGGGGAATGGAGATTGATTTACACACTGGGGAATAGGGATTGATTCAGACACTGGGGAATGGGGATTGATTCACACACTGGGGAATGGAGATTGACACACTGGGGAATAGGGATTAATTTACACACTGGGGAATGGGGATTGACACACTGGGGAATGCGGATTCATTAACACACTAGGGAATAGGGATTGATTCACACACTGGGGAATGGGGATTGATTCACACACTGGGGAATGGAGATTGACACACTGGGGAATGGAGATTGACACACTGTGGAATGGAGATTGATTCACACACTGGGGAATAGGGATTGATTCAAACCCTGGGGAATGGGGACTGATTTACACACTGGGGAATGGGGATTGATTTACACACTGGGGAATGGAGATTGATTGACACACTGGGGAATGGAGATTGATTCACACACTGGGGAATGGGGATTGATTCACACACTGGGGAATGGAGATTGATTCACACACTGGGGAAGGGAGATTGATTCACACACTGGGGAATGGGGATTAATTTACACACTGGGGAATGGAGATTGACACACTGGGGAATAGGGATTAATTTACACACTGGGTAATGGGGCTTGACACACTGGGGAATGGAGATTGATTTACACACTGGGGAATGGAGATTGACACACTGGGGAATTGGGATTTATTTACACACTGGGGAATAGGGATTGATTTACACACTGGGGAATGGGGATAGATTCATACACTGGGGAATGGAGATTGATTTGCACACTGGGAAATGGGGATTGATGTACACACTGGGGAATGGGGATTGATTCACACACTGGGGAATGGGGATTGATTCACACGTTGGGGAATGGAGATTGATTCACACACTGGGGAATGGAGATTGATTTAAACACTGGGGAATGGGGATTGATTCACACACTGGGGAATGGGGATTGATTTACACACTGGGGAATGGGGATTGATTCACACATTGGGGAATGGAGATTGATTCACACACTGGGGTATGGAGATTGATTTAAACACTGGGGAATGGAGATTGATTCACACACTGGGGAATGGAGATTAATTCACACACTGGGGAATGGAGATTGATTCACACACTCGGGAATGGGGATTGATTCACACACGGGGAATGGGGATTGATTCACAGATTGGGGAATGGGTATTGATTCACACACTGGGGAATGGAGATTGATTCACACACTGGGGAATGGAGATTGATTCACACACTGGGGAATGGAGATTGATTCACACACTGGGGAATGGAGATTGATTCACACACTGGGGAATGGAGATTGATTCACACACTGGGGAATGGGGATTGATTCACACACTGGGGAATGGAGATTGATTTACATACTGGGGAATGGAGATTGATTTACACACTGGGGAATGGGGATTGATTCACACACTTGGGAATGGAGATTGATTCACACACTGGAGAATGGGGATTGATTCAGACACTGGGGAATGGAGATTGATTCACACACTCGGGAATGGGGCTTGATTCACACAATGGGGAATGGGGATTAATTTACACACTGGGGAATGGGGACTGACACACTGGGGAATGGGGATTGTTTCACACACTGGGGAATGGGGATTGATTCACACACTGGGGAATAGGGATTAATTTACACACTGGGGAATGGGGATTGATTCACACAATGGGGAATAGGGATTAATTTACACACTGGGGAATGGGGATTGACACACTGGGGAATGGGGATTGTTTCACACACTGGGGAATGGGGATTGATTCACACAATGGGGAATAGGGATTAATTTACACACTGGGGAATGGGGATTGACACACTGGGGAATGGGGATTGATTCACACAATGGGGAATGGAGATTGATTCACACACTGGGGAATGGGGATTGAATCACACACTTGGCAATGGGGATTGATTCAGACACTGGGGAATGGAGATTGACACACTGGGGAATAGGGATTAATTTACACACTGGGGAATGGGGATTGATTCACACACTGGGGAATAGGAATTAATTTACACACTGGGGAATGGGGATTGACACACTGGGGAATGGGGATTGTTTCACACACTGGGGAACAGGGATTGATTCACACACTGGGGAAATGGGGATTGATTTACACACTCGGGAATGGAGATTAATTCACACACTGGGGAATGGAGATTGATTCACACACTGGAGAATGGAGATTGACACACTGGGGAATGGAGATTGACACAATGGGGAATAGGGATTAATTTACACAATGGGGAATAGGGATTGATTCACACACTGGGGAATGGAGATTCACACACTGGGGAATGGAGATTGACACAATGGGGAATAGGGATTAATTTACACACTGGGGAATAGGGATTGATTCACACACTGGGGAATGGAGATTCACACACTGGGGAATGGAGATAGATTTGTACACTGGGAAATGGGGATTGATTTACACACTGGGGAATAGGGATTGATTCACACACTGGGGAATGGGGATTGTTTCACACACTGGGGAATGGGGATTGATTTACACACTGGGGAATGGAGATTGATTCACACACTGGGGAATGGAGATTGATTCACACACTGGGGAATGGAGATTGATTCACACACTGGGGAATGGAGATTGATTCACACACTGGAGAATAGGGATTGATTCAGACACTGGGGAATGGGGATTGATTCACACACTGGGGAATGGAGATTGACAAACTGGGGAATAGGGATTAATTTACACACTGGGGAATGGGGATTGACACACTGGGCAATGGGGATTCATTAACACACTAGGGAATAGGGATTGATTCACACACTGGGGAATGGGGATTGCTTCACACACTGGGGAATGGAGATTGATTCACACACTGGGGAATGGAGATTGATTTACACACTGGGGAATAGGGATTGATTCAGACACTGGGGAATGGGGATTGATTCACACACTGGGGAATGGAGATTGACACACTGGGGAATAGGGATTAATTTACACACTGGGGAATGGGGATTGACACACTGGGGAATGCGGATTCATTAACACACTAGGGAATAGGGATTGATTCACACACTGGGGAATGGGGATTGATTCACACACTGGGGAATGGAGATTGACACACTGGGGAATGGAGATTGACACACTGTGGAATGGAGATTGATTCACACACTGGGGAATAGGGATTGATTCAAACCCTGGTGAATGGGGACTGATTTACACACTGGGGAATGGGGATTGATTTACACACTGGGGAATGGAGATTGATTGACACACTGGGGAATGGAGATTGATTCACACACTGGGGAATGGGGATTGATTCACACACTGGGGAATGGAGATTGATTCACACACTGGGGAAGGGAGATTGATTCACACACTGGGGAATGGGGATTAATTTACACACTGGGGAATGGAGATTGACACACTGGGGAATAGGGATTAATTTACACACTGGGGAATGGGGCTTGACACACTGGGGAATGGAGATTGATTTACACACTGGGGAATGGAGATTGACACACTGGGGAATTGGGATTTATTTACACACTGGGGAATAGGGATTGATTTACACACTGGGGAATGGGGATAGATTCATACACTGGGGAATGGAGATTGATTTGCACACTGGGAAATGGGGATTGATGTACACACTGGGGAATGGGGATTGATTCACACACTGGGGAATGGGGATTGATTCACACGTTGGGGAATGGAGATGGTTCACACACTGGGGAATGGAGATTGATTTAAACACTGGGGAATGGGGATTGATTCACACACTGGGGAATGGGGATTGATTTACACACTGGGGAATGGGGATTGATTCACACATTGGGGAATGGAGATTGATTCACACACTGGGGTAAGGAGATTGATTTAAACACTGGGGAATGGAGATTGATTCACACACTGGGGAATGGAGATTAATTCACACACTGGGGAATGGAGATTGATTCACACACTCGGGAATGGGGATTGATTCACACACGGGGAATGGGGATTGATTCACAGATTGGGGAATGGGTATTGATTCACACACTGGGGAATGGAGATTGATTCACACACTGGGGAATGGAGATTGATTCACACACTGGGGAATGGAGATTGATTCACACACTGGGGAATGGAGATTGATTCACACACTGGGGAATGGAGATTGATTCACACACTGGGGAATGGAGATTGATTCACACACTGGGGAATGGGGATTGATTCACACACTGGGGAATGGAGATTGATTTACATACTGGGGAAAGGAGATTGATTTACACACTGGGAATGGGGATTGATTCACACACTTGGGAATGGAGATTGATTCACACACTGGAGAATGGGGATTGATTCAGACACTGGGGGAAGGAGATTGATTCACACACTCGGGAATGGGGCTTGATTCACACAATGGGGAATGGGGATTAATTTACACACTGGGGAATGGGGACTGACACACTGGGGAATGGGGATTGTTTCACACACTGGGGAATGGGGATTGATTCACACACTGGGGAATAGGGATTAATTTACACACTGGGGAATGGGGATTGATTCACACAATGGGGAATGGGGATTAATTTACACACTGGGGAATGGGGATTGACACACTGGGGAATGGGGATTGTTTCACACACTGGGGAATGGGGATTGATTCACACAATGGGGAATAGGGATTAATTTACACACTGGGGAATGGGGATTGACACACTGGGGAATGGGGATTGATTCACACAATGGGGAATGGAGATTGATTCACACACTGGGGAATGGGGATTGAATCACACACTTGGCAATGGGGATTGATTCAGACACTGGGGAATGGAGATTGACACACTGGGGAATAGGGATTAATTTACACACTGGGGAATGGGGATTGATTCACACACTGGGGAATAGGAATTAATTTACACACTGGGGAATGGGGATTGACACACTGGGGAATGGGGATTGTTTCACACACTGGGGAACAGGGATTGATTCACACACTGGGGAAATGGGGATTGATTTACACACTCGGGAATGGAGATTAATTCACACACTGGGGAATGGAGATTGATTCACACACTGGAGAATGGAGATTGACACACTGGGGAATGGAGATTGACACAATGGGGAATAGGGATTAATTTACACAATGGGGATTAGGGATTGATTCACACACTGGGGAATGGAGATTCACACACTGGGGAATGGAGATTGACACAATGGGGAATAGGGATTAATTTACACACTGGGGAATAGGGATTGATTCACACACTGGGGAATGGAGATTCACACACTGGGGAATGGAGATAGATTTGTACACTGGGAAATGGGGATTGATTTACACACTGGGGAATAGGGATTGATTCACACACTGGGGAATGGGGATTGTTTCACACACTGGGGAATGGGGATTGATTTACACACTGGGGAATGGAGATTGATTCACACACTGGGGAATGGAGATTGATTCACACACTGGGGAATGGAGATTGATTCACACACTGGGGAATGGAGATTGATTCACACACTGGAGAATAGGGATTGATTCAGACACTGGGGAATGGGGATTGATTCACACACTGGGGAATGGAGATTGACAAACTGGGGAATAGGGATTAATTTACACACTGGGGAATGGGGATTGACACACTGGGCAATGGGGATTCATTAACACACTAGGGAATAGGGATTGATTCACACACTGGGGAATGGGGATTGCTTCACACACTGGGGAATGGAGATTGACACACTGTGGAATGGAGATTGATTCACACACTGGGGAATAGGGATTGATTCAAACCCTGGGGAATGGGGACTGATTTACACACTGGGGAATGGAGATTGATTTACACACTGGGGAATGGAGATTGATTGACACACTGAGGAATGGAGATTGATTCACACACTGGGGAATGGGGATTGATTTACACACTGGGGAATGGAAATTGATTCACACACTGGGGAATGGAGATTGATTCACACACTGGGGAATGGAGATTGATTCACACACTGGGGAATGGGGATTGATTCACACACTGGGGAATGGGGATTGATTCACACACTGGGGAATGGAGATTGATTCACACACTGGGGAATGGAGATTGATTCACACACTGGGGAATGGAGATTGATTCACACACTGCGGAATGGAGATTGATTCACACACTGGGGAATGGGGATTGATTTACACACTGGGGAATGGAGATTGACACACTGGGGAATAGGGATTAATTTACACACTGGGGAATGGGGATTGACACACTGGGGAATGGAGATTGATTTACACACTGGGGAATGGAGATTGACACACTGGGGAATAGGGATTAATTTACACACTGGGGAATGGGGAATGACACACTGGGGAATGGGGATTGATTCACACACTGGGGAATGGAGATTGATTCACACACTGGGGAATAGGGATTTATTTACACACTGGGGAATAGGGATTGATTTACACACTGGGGAATGGGGATAGATTCATACACTGGGGAATGGAGATTGATTTGCGCACTGTGAAATGGGGATTGATTTACACACTGGTGAATAGGGATTGATTCACACACTGGGGAATGGGGATTGATTCACACACTGGGGAATGGGGATTGACACACTGGGGAATGGAGATTGACACACTGGGGAATGGAGATTGACACACTGGGGAATAGGGATTAATTTACACACTGGGGAATAGGGATTGATTCACACACTGGGGAATGGAGATTGACACACTGGGTAACGGAGATTGACACATTGGGGAATGGAGATTGATTCACACACTGGGGAATGGGGATTGATTTACACACTGGGGAATGGAGATTGATTCACACACTGGGGAATAGGGATTGATTCACACACTGGGGAATGGAGATTGACACACTGGGGAATGGAGATAGATTTACACACTGGGGAATGGAGATTGATTCACACACTGGGGAATGGAGATTGATTCACACAATGGGGAATAGGGATTAATTTACACACTGGGGAATGGGGATTGACACACTGGGGAATGGGGATTGTTTCACACACTGGGGATGGGGATTGATTCACACACTGGGGAATAGGGATTAATTTACACACTGGGGAATGGGGATTGATTCACACACTGGGGAATAGGGATTAATTTACACACTGGGGAATGGGGATTGACACACTGGGGAATGGGGATTTATTCACACAATGGGGAATGGAGATTGATTCACACACTGGGGAATGGGGATTGAATCACACACTTGGCAATGGGGATTGATTCAGACACTGGGGAATGGAGATTGACACACTGGGGAATAGGGATTAATTTACACACTGGGGAATGGGGATTGATTCACACACTGGGGAATAGGGATTAATTTACACACTGGGGAATGGGGATTGACACACTGGGGAATGGGGATTGTTTCACACACTGGGCAACAGGGATTGATTCACACACTGGGGAAATGGGGATTGATTTACACACTCGGGAATGGAGATTGATTCACACACTGGGGAATGGAGATTGATTCACACACTGGAGAATGGAGATTGACACACTGGGGAATGGAGAGTGATTGACCACACTGAGGAATGGAGATTGATTCACACACTGGGGAATGGAGATTGACACAATGGGGAATAGGGATTAATTTACACACTGGGGAAGAGGGATTGATTCACACACTGGGGAATGGAGATTCACACACTGGGGAATGGAGATTGACACAATGGGGAATAGGGATTAATTTACACACTGGGGAATAGGGATTGATTCACACACTGGGGAATGGAGATTCACACACCGGGGAATGGAGATTGATTTGCACACTGGGAAATGGGGATTGATTTACACACTGGGGAATAGGGATTGATTCACACACTGGGGAATGGGGATTGTTTCACACACTGGGGAATGTGGATTGATTTACACACTGGGGAATGGAGATTGATTCACACACTGGGGAATGGAGATTGATTCACACACTGGGGAATGGAGATTGATTCACACACTGGGGAATGGAGATTGATTTACACACTGGGGAATGGGGATTGATTCACACACTGGGGAATGGGGATTGATTCACACACTGGGGAATGGAGATTGACACACTGGGGAATAGGGATTAATTTACACACTGGGGAATGGGGATTGACACACTGGGGAATGCGGATTCATTAACACACTAGGGAATAGGGATTGATTCACACACTGGGGAATGGGGATTGATTCCACACTGGGAATGGAGATTGACACACTGGGGAATGGAGATTGACACACTGTGGAATGGAGATTGATTCACACACTGGAGAATGGAGATTGATTCACACACTGGAGAATGGAGATTGATTGACACACTGGGGAATGGAGATTGATTCAAACCCTGGGAATGGGGACTGATTTACACACTGGGGAATGGGGATTGATTTACACACTGGGGAATGGAGATTGATTGACACACTGGGGAATGGAGATTGATTCACACACTGGGGAATGGGGATTGATTCACACACTGGGGAATGGAGATTGATTCACACACTGGGGAAGGGAGATTGATTCACACACTGGGGAATGGGGATTAATTTACACACTGGGGAATGGAGATTGACACACTGGGGAATAGGGATTAATTTACACACTGGGGAATGGGGCTTGACACACTGGGGAATGGAGATTGATTTACACACTGGGGAATGGAGATTGACACACTGGGGAATTGGGATTTATTTACACACTGGGGAATAGGGATTGATTTACACACTGGGGAATGGGGATAGATTCATACACTGGGGAATGGAGATTGATTTGCACACTGGGAAATGGGGATTGATTTACACACTGGGGAATGGGGATTGATTCACACACTGGGGAATGGGGATTGATTCACACATTGGGGAATGGAGATTGATTCACACACTGGGGAATGGAGATTGATTTAAACACTGGGGAATGGGGATTGATTCACACACTGGGGAATGGGGATTGATTTACACACTGGGGAATGGGGATTGATTCACACATTGGGGAATGGAGATTGATTCACACACTGGGGAATGGAGATTGATTTAAACACTGGGGAATGGAGATTGATTCACACACTGGGGAATGGAGATTAATTCACACACTGGGGAATGGAGATTGATTCACACACTCGGGAATGGGGATTGATTCACACACGGGGAATGGGGATTGATTCACAGATTGGGGAATGGGTATTGATTCACACACTGGGGAATGGAGATTGATTCACACACTGGGGAATGGAGATTGATTCACACACTGGGGAATGGAGATTGATTCACACACTGGGGAATGGAGATTGATTCACACACTGGGGAATGGAGATTGATTCACACACTGGGGAATGGAGATTGATTCACACACTGGGGAATGGGGATTGATTCACACACTGGGGAATGGAGATTGATTTACATACTGGGGAATGGAGATTGATTTACACACTGGGGAATGGGGATTGATTCACACACTTGGGAATGGAGATTGATTCACACACTGGAGAATGGGGATTGATTCAGACACTGGGGAATGGAGATTGATTCACACACTCGGGAATGGG
>JASTWF010001233.1:42500-100846 GCA_030390025.1 Squalus acanthias | reverse complement strand
CCCCCCTCTCTCTCTCTCCCTCTCCCCCCCTCTCCCCCCTCCTCTCCCCTCTCTCTCTCACACACAGTTGTAGTCAGGAGTTGTACAAATCTCCCACACGGCTAAACTCATTTACCATCTGGGAACTCTTCTCCCACATCAACAGACTTGGAGTTTTTTCGTCCGACTTACCACTCCGTGAACCAGAAACTCAAACAGTTTGCTCTTCGTTGCCTTCCTCGCTCCTCCACTCAACTCCTCTGCAGACATTTCAATCTCCTCTTCTCCCTTTCTCTCTCTCTCTGTCCTGCACTTCTCCAATGCTAAATCCTGCTCTCTCTCTCTCTCACACACTTTTAATAGTGCACTCTTTCAATGCGGAGCGAGGGTGGGGGGGGAGGTAGGGGGTGGGTGGGTGGCAGGGGTTTCTTGAGGGGGGCTCCTGACGGACAGCACAGGCGATCAAACAGCTGTCACGTTCCGTCACTGAACCACACAGAGTCTCACGGCCATTTCAACAAGTCACAGAAAACAAAAAAGGAAAAAACGGATTTATTATTTAAAAACGAGAGAGAGGGAGAGAGGGTTTTTTTTTGAGAAGGGGGGCAGCGATACGCTGAGAGGTTTTTCCCTCCACTCTCTTGCTCCACGATGCCAGTCGCCCGAACGCCAACGATTGCTCCTCACGGTGACCAGACTGCGGCCGATCGATTGCTGGGCCAAGGGCAAGGTGGCAATGTGGGTGAAGGGTCAAAACCACGTAGATTTCCCTGGCTGGCTGTAGCGGAGTGTTGACGGGCTAGCTGGGAGCCTCCTTCTCTCTCCCCCACTAGACAGCAGCAAAACTGCAGAATCGAGCCAATGAGCAGGGGGGGGGTAAAACCTCTATCGAAGGGGCAAGACAAGAGTGACAACTGCACTCTGAAGTATGGCTGTGTCGGTGCCTGAGGTGGGAGATGGGAGGCCCGAGTGTCGGTGCACACTCGCTCCCCCCTTCAGGACACTGCCTCTCTCTCTATCCACGAGTCCTTGGGGTACAGATAGCCTCACAGACAGGAGCATGCGTGCTGTCCCTCACAGACACACTGAAGGTCAGCTCCTGGCCTAGCTAAAAGGATCAAAGATAGCGAGAGAGAGAGAGAAAGAAAAGAGACAGAGAGAGAAAAGGAGAGAGAAAGAAAGAAAAGGAGAGAGAGTGAGAGAAAAGGAAAGAGAGTGAGAGTGTGAGAGAGAAAGACAAGAGACAGAGAGAAAGAAAGAAAAGGAGAGAGAGAGAAAAGCAGGGAGAAAGAGATAGAGAAAGACTATTCAAAAGAGAGAGGGAGAGAAAGAACAGGAGAGAGAGAGAGAGAGAGAAAAAAAGAGAGAACAAGAGATAGAGAGAGAGTGGGGACTGGGTTTAACCTGTTCGTACCCAGACTCCTCCCACAGCCTCACTGACCCAGCAGAAGCCTCCTCCTGGATACACCCCACGTGACTGTGCTGGATCCTGTGCGGGTATCAGCGATTCCCTCACCATCCCATGGGGAGACTGAGCACGGTTACACAGTCCCTTTCAAACAGAAGCCGGGCTTCTGTCCGAGATCACAGATACCAGCGGTAGGTGGAGCGGTCAGCGGTCAGTGACAGTACGCCTCCTCCAGGGGGCTGAAAATCACCCAATCTGGGACCACCCTGGGTAAACCAGTGTCCGAATGGGCAGCGTCCAGCCCTGGTCACAACCCGTGACCCCTGGGCGAAGTCTGAGAGTGGCCAGAGAGTCATGTCCAAAGGGGCAAAATTCTAAACTGGTCAGTAACTCAAACCCGGAGGTTAGAAACCCCCAACATCTGGTACGATCAGAAACATAAGCACATAAGAACTTAAGAATTAGGAGCAGGAGTCGGCCATTCGGCCCCTCGAGCCTGCTCCGCCATCCAATTAAGATCATGGCTGATCATCGACCTCAACTCCACTTTCCCGCCCGATCTCCAATATCCCTTGATTCCCCATGAGTCCAAAAATCTATCGATCTCAGCCTTGAATATACTCAAAGACTCAGCATTCTCAGCCCTCTGGGGTAGAGAATTCCAAAGATTCACAACCCTCTGAGTGAAGAGATTCCTCCTCATCTCAGTCTTTAATGGCCGACCCCTTATCCTGAGACTATGACCCCTAGTTCTAGAATCTCCAGCCAGGGGAAACAACCTCTCAACATCTACCCTGTCAATCCCCCTCAGAATCTTATATGTTTCAATGAGAGCACCTCTCATTTTTCTAAACTCCTAAGAAATAGACCCATTCTACACAATCTCTCATCATAGGACAGCCCGCTCAATCCAGTGAACCTTCGTTGCACCGCCTCCAAGGCAAGTATATCCTTCCTTAGATAAGGAGACCAAAACTGTGCTCAGTACTCCAGGTGTAGTCTCACCAAGGCCCTGTACAACTGTAGCAAGAGGACCAAGAAATTGATAAAGAAAGGGAAAATAGAATATGAGAGTAAACTAGCGAGAGACATAAAAACAGACTGTAAAAGCTTCTATAGGTATGTAAAAAGGAAAAGATTAGCGAAAGTAAATGTGGGTCCCTTACAGGCTGAGACAGGAGAAATTATAATGGGGAATAAGGAAATGGCAGAGAAATTAAACAAATACTTTGTGTCTGTTTTCACGGAAGAAGACGCAAAAAAACATTCCAGAAATAGTGGAGAACCAAGGGTCTAGTGAGAATGATGAACTGAAAGAAATTAGGATTAGTAAAGAAATAGTACTGGAGAAATTAATGGGACTGAAAGCCGATAAATCCCCTGGACCCGATGGCCTACATCCTAGGGTTTTGGAAGAGGTGGCTATAGAGATAGTGGATGCATTGGTTGTCATCTTCCAAAATTCCATAGATTCTAGAACGGTTCCCGCGGATTGGAAGGTAGCAAATGTAACCCCACTATTTAAGAAAGGAGGGATAGAGAAACTGGGAACTACAGACCAGTTAGCCTGGTACTAGTAGTAGGGAAAATGCTAGAATCTATTATTAAGGACATGGTAACAGGGCACTTAGAAATAATATGATTGGGCAGAGTCAACACGGATTTATGAAAGGGAAATCGTATTTGACAAATCTGTTAAGAGTTTTTTGAGGTTGTAACTAGCAGAATAGGTAAGGGGGAAGCAGTGGATGTGGTGTATCTGGATTTTCAGAAGGCATTCGATAAGGTGCCACACAAGAGGTTATTAAACAAAATTAGAGCTCATGGGATTGGGGGTAATGTACTAGCATGGATTGAGGATTGGTTAACAGACAGAAAACAGAGAGTAGGGATAAACGGGTCATTTTCGGGTTGGCAGGCTGTAACTAGTGGGGTACCGCAAGGATCAGTGCTTGGGCCTCAGCTATTCACAATCTACATCAATGATTTGGATGAGGGGACCAAATGTAATATATCCAAGTTTGCTGATGATAGAAAGCTGGGTGGGAATGTAAGTTGTAAGGAGGATGCAAGGAGGCTTCAAGGGGATATAGACAGGCTAAGTGAGTGGGCAAGAACATGGCAAATGGAATATAATGTGGAGAAATGTGAAGTTATCCACTTCAGTCGGAAAAATAGGAAAGCAGAGTATTTTTTAAATGGTGAGAGATTGGGAAATGTTGGTGTTCAGAGGGACCCGGGTGTCCTTGTACACGAATCACTGAAAGTTAACATGCAGGTACAGCAAGCAATTAGGAAAGCAAATGGTATGTTGGCCTTTATTACAAGAGGATTTGAGTATAAGAGTAAAGACGTCTTACTGCAATTATATATGTTCCTGGTGAGACCACACCTGGAGTATTGTGTACAGTTTTGGTCTCCTTACCTAAGGAAGGATATACTTGCCATAGAGGGAGTGCAGCGAAGGTTCACCAGACTGGTTCCTGGGATGGGGGGATTGTGCACCAGTCGCTGAAGGTAAGCATGCAGGTGCAGCAGGCGGTTAAGAAGGCAAATGGTATGTTGGCCTTCATAGCGAGAGGATTCGAGTACAGGAGCAAGGATGTCTTGCTGCAGTTGTACAGGGCCTTGCTGAGACCACACCTTGAGTATTGTGTGCAGTTTTGGTCGCCTTATCTGAGGAAGGATGTTCTTGCCATGGAGGGAGTGCAGCGAAGATTCACCAGACTGATACCTGGGATGGCAGGAATGACGTATGAAGAGAGATTGGGTCGATTAGGCTTATATTCGCTAGAGTTTAGAAGAATGAGAGGGGATCTCATTGAAACTTATAAAATTCTAACAGGACTAGACAGACTAGATGCAGGAAGGCTGTTCCCGATGGCGGGGGAGTCCAGAACCAGGGGTCACAGTCTAAGGATAAGGGGTAAGCCATTTAGGACTGAGATGAGGAGGAATTTCTTCACCCAGAGAGTGGTGAACCTGTGGAATTCTCTATCACAGAAGGCAGTTGAGGCCAATTCATTAAATATATTCAAGAAGGAGTTAGATATATTTCTTAAGGCTAAAGGGATCAAGGGATATGGGGAGAAAGCAGGGACAGGGTACTGAATTTGGATGATCAGCCATGATCTCATTAAATGGCGGAGCAGGCTTGAGGGGCCGAATGGCCTATTCCTGCTCCTATCTTCTATGTTTCTATGTCCTATGAGGAGAGATTGAGTAGACTAGGCCTATATTCTCTAGAGTTGAGAAGAATGAGAGGTGATCTCATTGAAACATACAAAATTCTTACAGGGCTTGACAGGGTAGATGCAGGGAGGATGTTTCCCCTGGCTGGGGAGTCTAGAACCAGGGGTCACTGTCTCAGAATAAGGGGTCGGCCATTTAGGACTGAGATGAGGAGAAATGTCTTCACTCAGAGGGTGGTGAATCTTTGGAATTCTCTGCCCCAGAGGACTGTGGAGGCTCAGTTGTTGAGTATATTCAAGACAGAGATCGATAGATTTTTGGATATTAAGGGAATCAAGGGATATGGGGATAGTGCAGGAAAGTGGAGATGAGGTAGAAGATGAGCCATGATCTTATTGAATGGCAGAGCAGGCTCGAGGGGCCGAATGGCCGACTCCTGCTCCTATTTCTTATGTTCTTATGTTTCTTACTCTTATACTCCAACCCCCTGCAATAAAAGCCAACATGCCATTTGTCTTCCTAATTGCTTGCTGTAGCTGCATGCTAACTTTCTGTGTTTCCTGTACTAGGACATCTAAATCTCTCTGAACACTAACATTTAATAGTTTCTCACTATTTAAAAAACCCCCAACATCTGGTACCCCAGAAACCTAACATCTGGAGTCTCAGAAACCCCCAAACACAGGATATACGGCACAGAAACAGGCCATTCGGCCCAACCAGTCTATGCTGGCATTTATGCTCCACTCGAGCCTCCTCCCATCTTTCCTCATCTAACTCTATCAGCATAACCCTCTATTCCCTTCTCCCTCATATGCTTGTCTAGCCTCCCCTTAAATGTATCTGTACTATTCCCCTCAACCACTCCCTGTGGTAGTGAGTTCCACATTCTCACCACTCTGGGTAAAGAAGTTTCTTCTGAATTCCCTATTTGATTTCTTGGTGACTATCTTATATTGATGGCCTCTAGTTTTGCTCTTCCCCACAAGTGGAAACATTCTCTCTGTATCTACTCTATCAAAACCTTTCATAATTTTAAAGACCTCTATTAGGTCACCCCCTCAGCCTTCTCTTTACATCTGGTACAGGTCAGAAAACCTAACTTTTATTTTTATTCGTTCCTGGGATCTGGGTGTCACTGGCAAGTCCCAGCATTTATTGCCCATCCCTAATTGCCCTTGAGAAGGTGGTGGTGAGCTGCCTTCTTGAACCGCTGCAGTCCGTGTGGTGAAGGTACTCCCACAATGCTGTTAGGGAGGGAGTTCCAGGATTTTGACCCAGCGACGATGAAGGATCGGCGATATACTTCTAAGTCGGGATGGTGTGTGACTTGGAGGGGAACTTGGAGGTGGTGGTGTTCCCATGCGCCTGCTGCCCTTGTCCTTCTAGGTGGAAGAGGCCGCGGAATTGGGAGGTGCTGCCGAAGAAGCCTTGGCGAGTTGCTGCAGTGCATCTTGTAGATGGTACACACTGCAGCCACGGTGTGCCGGTGATGGAGGGACTGGACTAATGTCGTTCCCTACCTGGCCTGCCCTACACACAGTTCCAGAGGAAATCATTGCAAGAATTTGTGCTGTACCTGCCCTGGGAGTGTTTGATGAGACAGTGTAGAGGGAGCTTTACTCTGTATCTAACCCGTGCTGTACCTGCCCTGGGAGTGTTTGTTGGGACAGTATAGAGGGAGCTTTACTCTGTATCTAACCTGTGCTGTACCTGCCATGGGAGTGTTTGATGGGACAGTGTAGAGGGAGCTTTACTCTGTATCTAACCCGTGCTGTACCTGCCCTGGAAGTGTTTGATGGGACAGTGTAGAGGGAGCTTTACTCTGTATCTAACCCGTGCTGTACCTGCCCTGAGAGTGTTTGATGGGACAGTGTAGAGGGAGCTTTACTCTGTATCTAACCCGTGCTGTACCTGCCCTGAGAGTGTTTGATGGGACAGTGTAGAGGGAGCTTTACTCTGTATCTAACCCGTGCTGTACTGAGCCAAGTGTAGGTGGAAAAAGACCAGTATATGATTAAAGCTAATAATTCAGTTGAAATTATGATGAGAGATAGTGTTGGTCAAGAAAAAAGTAAATGAAAGTCAGAAATATTAAAATAAAAGATAAAAATGGCGAGGAGCTGAATTATTCATGTTCTCAATATTTGAACATAAACTATTAAGTTTCCCCTGTCTAGTTGATCAATTCTTGTTATGCGTGGTTGCAGAAATTCTCTTCACAGCGCCCCTACGGCCAGACTGTGCAACTACACCGTGACAGTTGACATCAGAACATTGAATGGTGAACGTTGACATAACGATTTACAATGACAAATGATGACAAAAAAGTGTGAACAAGCACCGTGACAACAGGAAGTGAGGTTTGTGAACAGGAAGTGTATAACCATTTGCAAGATTTTTGCTAAGATATAGTATGACATTGCACACAGGGAGTTAAGACGAAGTATAGTCTTTAGCTAAAGCAGGGTTAGAAGGTGGGGAGCAAGACAGATGTAATTCAGTTCTCATTTTAAAGCCATACATTCTGTCCTTATTTTTATACATTTCCATTCTAAATTCCCCTATCCACAGCTAGACTGGAAACTATCCTATGTAAACAAGTAACGCTGTAATACACCCTCCCACCAGCACATGACGCTGTGGCATGGCAGGTTGGGAAATTTTTGGGCTGGCACCAGAACAAACTGACCATGAAAACCCAACGAATACCCTTCGGGGAAGGGAACCTGCCACCCCTAGCCCGGTCCGCGCCTGCACGTGACTCCAGTCCAGGGAACGCCACCTCTGGTTGTACGGTATTCCAGGAGATCGTCACATGACCTCCAACCACCCTGCCCCCATACTCCCGCCTTCCCAAACCAATTGGGAAAGGAACAGACACTTTGTTTCCTGATTGGATGATTCTGGAGTGTCAGTCCTTGTCTGTCGTGTCAGCCATGGCTCAGTGGGTAGCACTCTCACCTCTACAGTGGGAACTGAACCCACAACCTTCTGATTCAGATTCTTGAGCACAAAAATCCATCTGACACTCCCAGTGCAGTACTGAAGGAGGGGCAGTACTGAGAAAGCGCCGGACTGTCGGAGGGGCAGTACTGAGGGAGCGCCGCACTGTCGGAGGGGCAGTACTGAGGGAGCGCCACACTGTCGGAGGGGCAGTACTGAGGGAGCGCCGCACTGTCGGAGGGGCAGTACTGAAGGAGCGATGCACTGTCGGAGGGGCAGTACTGAGGGAGCGCCGCACTGTCGGAGGGGCAGTACTGAGTGAGCGCTGCACTGTCGGAGGGCAGTACTGAGGGAGCGCCGCACTGTCGGAGGGGCAGTACTGAGGGAGCGCCGCACTGTCGGAGGGGCAGTACTGAAGGAGTGCCGCACTGTCGGAGGGGCAGTACTGAGTGAGCGCTGCACTGTCGGAGGGGCAGTACTGAGGGAGCGCCGCACTGTCGGAGGGGCAGTACTGAGGGAGTGCCGCACTGTCAGAGGGGCAGTACTAAGGGAGTGCCGCACTGTCAGAGGGGCAGTACTGAGGGAGTGCCGCACTGTCAGAGGGGCAGTACTGAGGGAGTGCCGCACTGTCGGAGGGGCAGTACTGAGGGAGCGCCGCACTGTCGAAGGGTCAGTACTGAGGGAGCACCGCACTGTCGGAGGGGCCGTACTGAGGGAGTGCCGCACTGTCGAAGGGGCCGTCTTTCAGATGAGACATTAAACCGAGGCCCCGTCTGCTCTCAGGTGGGTGTAAAAGATCCCACAGCACCATTTCGAAGAGGAGCAGGGGAGTTATCCCCGGTGTCCTGGGCCAATATTTATCCCTCAATCAGCATCACTAAAACAGATTATCTGGTCATTATCACATTGCTGTTTGTGGGAGCTTGCTGTGCGCAATTGGGTGCCGCGTTTCCTACATTATAACAGTGACTACACTTCAAAAAGTACTTCATTGGCTGTGAAGCGCTTTGGGACATCCTGAGGTGGTGAAAGGCGCTGGAGAAATGCAAGTCTGTCCATCTTCAATATTTCTTAGCACTAATAAACAAAAGTGAAACTGAAAATGAAAAAAACACTGGATTGTTTTAAAATCCCCGATGGTTTTTCTCCCGGGTTTTCTCGCAGCAGTGTCCTGCAGATTAGTCTTTCATTCCTGGAGACTCCTGGGCAATGCTGAGGGCGGCGACCCCAGTCCAGCCCCACACCATGTGGTCTGAGGTGGTCTCGGAAACCCCTCCGTTGTAAAAAGGGCAACGCGCGAGCGAGCGTCAATAAACGCGGGCTTGTGAAACCCCCCCAACAAATGAAATGATAAGCAATGCAGTCGGCTTAGCTCAGTGGGCGAGAGAGTGACCCCTGGGCCAGGCAGGGAATGATTGAGAGTGACCCCTGGGCCAGGCAGGGAATGATTGAGAGTGACCACTGGGCCAGGCAGGGAATGAGGGAGAGTGACCCCTGGGCCAGGCAGGGAATGATTGAGAGTGACCACTGGGCCAGGCAGGGAATGAGGGAGAGTGACCCCTGGGCCAGGCAGGGAATGA
This sequence comes from Squalus acanthias, assembly GCA_030390025.1. NCBI lineage: Eukaryota > Metazoa > Chordata > Chondrichthyes > Squaliformes > Squalidae > Squalus > Squalus acanthias. Next base: position 91,741 of record JASTWF010001233.1, on the reverse strand, counting down.
TTGAGAGTGACCACTGGGCCAGGCAGGGAATGAGGGAGAGTGACCACTGGGCCAGGCAGGGAATGAGGGAGAGTGACCACTGGGCCAGGCAGGGAATGAGGGAAAGTGACCACTGGGATAGGGAATGAGGGAGAGTGACCCTTCGGATAGGGAATGAGGGAGAGTGACCCCCGGGGTAGGGAATGAGGGAGAGTGACCACTGGGATAGGGAATGAGGGAGAGTGACCACTGGGATAGGGAATGAGGGAGAGTGACCCTTCGGATAGGGAATGAGGGAGAGTGACCCTTCGGATAGGGAATGAGGGAGAGTGACCCCTGGGCCAGGCAGGGAATGAGGGAGAGTGACCCTTCGGATAGGGAATGAGGGAGAGTGACCCCTGGGGTAGGGAATGAGGGAGAGTGACCACTGGGCCAGGCAGGGAATGAGGGAGAGTGACCCATGGAATAGGGAATGAGGGAGAGTGACCACTGGGCCAGGCGGGGAATGAGGGAGAGTGACCCCTGGGCCAGACAGGGAATGAGGGAGAGTGACCACTGGGATAGGGAATGAGGGAGAGTGACCCCTGGGCCAGACAGGGAATGAGGGAGAGTGACCCTTCGGATAGGGAATGAGGGAGAGTGACCACTGGGCCAGACAGGGAATGAGGGAGAGTGACCACTGGGATAGGGAATGAGGGAGAGTGACCACTGGAATAGGGAATGAGGGAGCGTGACCCCTGGGCCAGGCAGGGAATGAGGGAGAGTGACCCTTCGGATAGGGAATGAGGGAGAGTGACCCTTCGGATAGGGAATGAGGGAGAGTGACCCCTGGGATAGGGAATGAGGGAGAGTGACCACTGGGATAGGGAATGAGGGAGAGTGACCCTTCGGATAGGGAATGAGGGAGAGTGACCCTTCGGATAGGGAATGAGGGAGAGTGACCTTTCGGATAGGGAATGAGGGAGAGTGACCCCTGGGATAGGGAATGAGGGAGAGTGACCCCTGGGATAGGGAATGAGGGAGAGTGACCACTGGGATAGGGAATGAGAGAGAGTGACCCTTCGGATAGGGAATGAGGGAGAGTGACCCTTCGGATAGGGAATGAGGGAGAGTGACCACTGGGCCAGGCAGGGAATGAGGGAGAGTGACCCTTCGGATAGGGAATGAGGGAGAGTGACCACTGGGATAGGGAATGAGGGAGAGTGACCACTGGGATAGGGAATGAGGGAGAGTGACCCCTGGGATAGGAAATGAGGGAGAGTGACCCCTGGGATAGGGAATGAGGGAGAGTGACCGCTGGGATAGGGAATGAGGGAGAGTGACCCCTGGGATAGGGAATGAGGGAGAGTGGCCCCTGGGATAGGGAATGAGGGAGAGTGGCCCCTGGGATAGGGAATGAGGGAGAGTGACCCCTGGGATAGGGAATGAGGGAGAGTGACCCCTGGGATAGGGAATGAGGGAGAGTGACCCCTGGGATAGGGAATGAGGGACTGAGAAAAACGAATAACTAACATTCCTGCTTTTAATCACTAATAGGAACAGGAGGAGGCCATTCAGCCCCTCGAGCCTGTTCCACCATTCAATTAGATCATGGCTGATCTGTATAAAACACTAGTTCGGCCACAGCTAGAGTACTGCATACAGTTCTGGTCACCACATTACAGGAAAGATGTGATCGCACTAGAGGGGGTACAGAGGAGATTTACGAGGATGTTGCCTGGACTGGAGAATTTTAGCTATGAGGAAAGATTGGATGGGCTGGGGTTGTTTTCTTTGGAATAGAGGAGGCTGAGGGGAGACTTGATTGAGATGTATAAAATTATGAGGGGCCTAGACAGTGGATAGGAAGGACCTATTTCCCATAGCAGAGAGGCCAATAACCAGGGGGCACAGATTTAAAGTAATTGGTAGAAGGATTAGAGGGGAGTTGAGGAGAATTATTTTCACCCAGAGGGTGGTGGGGGTCTGGAACTCACTGCCTGAAAGGGTGGTAGAGGCAGAAACCCTCATCACATTTAAAAAGTACTTGGATATGCACTTGAAGCTCTGTAACCTACAGGGCTACGGACCAAGAGCTGGAAAGTGGGATTAGGCTGGAGAGCTCTTTGTCGGCCAGCACGGACACAATGGGCCGAATGGCCTCCTTCTGTGCTGTAAATTTCTATGATTCTATGATCTCAACTCCATCCACCCACCTTTGCTCCATATCCCTTACCCGACAAAGATCGATCAATCTCAGTTGTGAAATTTTCAACTGACCCCCGGCCTCAACAGCTATTTGGTGGGGGGGGGGGGGGGGGAAGAGAGTTCCAGATTTCCACTACCCTTTGTGTGAAGAAGTGCTTCCTGACATCACCCCTGAACGGCCTGGCTCTAATTTTATCGGGAAGTCCAGTCGGGTGTGTTGTGGGGGGTGGGGGGCGTCAGTCCACTGATGCCCGCTGTCTGCTGGGCAGTGAGGTGCCCCTTGGCGTTAACAAGGAATCAAAGCCCCTTTTAACTCCAGACTCGGGTGGGCTGCTCGGAGGCCTGTTTCCTGCTCTCTGTGCTCAGCCTGTGCTGTGACAGCTGCAGCCTGTGAGCTCCGACAAGCCCTGCCAACTGGCCCAGCCTGTGTGCACATTCCAAACTCCACCAAAGGGCAACAAGGCAAGCGAGTGTCCTTCAGAGCCTCAGAACGCTCTGTACCAGCCCAGAGACTGATAATCCACAGGCTGCAGGGAGAGACTGGAGTGGGGCGGGGGGAGTCCCCGCCCCTGGAACCCTTGCTAACTGCTTCAGAGCCACGGTGCTTCACCAGGCTGTCTCCACGGGCAGCGCCTCACATTACTACAGTGCCTTTAACGCCGGGGCACAACCCAGAGTCTAATCAAAGAAAAACAAAATGGATGCCGAGCCAAAGATTGAGATATTAGGACTGGTGAAAGAGGTAGGTTTTAAGGAGCATCTTAAAGGAACAGAGGTAGCGAGGCGGAGAGGTTTAGGGAGGGAATTCCAGAGCTCGGGGCCCAGGCAGCTGAAGGCACGGCTGCCAATGGTGGAGCGATTAAAATCGGGGGATGCGCAAGAGGCCAGAATTGGAGGAGCGCAGAGATCTCGGAGGGTTGTGGGGCTGGAGGAGGTCACAGAGATAGGGAGGGGCGAGGCCAGGGAGGGATTTGAACACTAGGATGGGAATTTTAAAATCGAGGGGTTGCCAGACCGGGAGCCAATGTAGGTCAGCGAGCACAGGGTGGGAGGGGGGTGAACGAGTAGCAAGAGGGGATTCCCTGCTGGGGACCACCAGGACTGGCCCGTGGGGAAAGGGGATGTTGAGGCATTCAGACCCTCAGTTTGCACGTGCTCAGGATTGGGTGAAGCGAGGTCTGTCCCGCACGCTGCGGGGGGTGGGGGGCAGAGGCAGTGATCGGGTTCGGGGGGTGATGTGGAGTGAGTTTGGGGGTGGGGTGGGGGCTGAGCAGTTTGAATGTGGGGTCACGGGGGGGCGGGGACCACTCCTGTTCTCCCGGCTCCACATTCAGGTCAGTATTTTCCGGCGGTCTGTAGCCGTCCCCTTAAAGCAGCCACAGTTCAGTTGCGATCGCGGAAAACTGGTTTGATGAAGGAGGCGTCGGCTCTTACTCAGAACAGCGAAGCTTCTAATGCTCTCGATGCCTCTTTCGGTGAAACTGTCCTCCCTATCTCTCTAAACTCCTCCAGCCCCACATCCCCCCGAGATCTCTGCGCTCCTCCAATTCTGGCCTCTTGAGCATCCCCCGATTCCCATCGCTCCACCATTGGTGGCCGTGCCGTCAGCTGTCTGGGCCCTGAGCTCTGGAATTCCCTCCCTCAACCTTTCCGCCTCGCTCTCCTCTAAGATGCTCGTTAAAACCTACCTCTTTGACTAAACTTTTGGTCACCTGCCCTAACATCTCCTTATGTGGCTCGGTGTCAAATTTTGTTTGATAATCGCTCCTGTGAAGCACCTTGGGACGTTTTACTACATTAAAGGCGCCATATAAATACAAGTTGTTGATGATTAAAGTTTCCCGACGTGCAACTAAATCCAATGTCACAAACACAACTGACTGAGGCACTCGATATAAATACCCCGAGACCCCCGACATCAAGACCCCAAGCCCCCGCAGTGATGCAGGCCGCTTTGCGCATAGTAAGATCCCACAAACATCCATGAGGGATAAATACTGGACCAGGACACCAGGCATAACTCCCCTGTTCTTCTTCGAAATACAGCAACGGGATCTTTTACGTTCAGCTGAGCGAGCAGACGAAGCCTAGGTTTAGCATCTTATCTGAAAGATGTCACCTCTGACAGTGCAGCGCTCCCTCAGTACTGCCCCTCCGACAGTGCGGCGCTCCCTCAGTACTGCACCTCCGACAGTGCAACGCTCCCTCAGTACTGCCCCTCCGACAGTGCAGCACTCGCTCAGTACTGCCCCTCCGACAGTGCGGCGCTCCCTCAGTACTGCACCTCCGACAGTGCAGCGCTCCCTCAGTACTGCCCCTCCGACAGTGCAGCGCTCCCTCAGTACTGCCCCTCCGACAGTGCAGCACTCCCTCAGTACTGCCCCTCCGACAGTGCAGCACTCCCTCAGTACTGCCCCTCCGACAGTGCAGCGCTCCCTCAGTACTGCCCCTCCGACAGTGCAGCGCTCCCTCAGTACTGCCCCTCTGACAGTGCGGCGCTCCCTCAGTACTGCCCCTCCGACAGTGCTGCACTCCCTCAGTACTGCCCCTCCGACAGTGCGGTGCTCCCTCAGTACTGCCCCTCCGACAGTGCTGCACTCCCTCAGTACTGCCCCTCCGACAGTGCAGCACTCCCTCAGTACTGCCCCTCCGACAGTGCGGTGCTCCCTCAGTACTGACCCTCTGACAGTGCGGCACTCCCTCAGTACTGCCCCTCCGACAGTGCGGCGCTCCCTCAGTACTGCCCCTCCGACAGTGCGGCGCTCCCTCAGTACTGCCCCTCCGACAGTGCAGCGCTCCCTCAGTACTGCCCCTCCGACAGTGCGGTGCTCCCTCAGTACTGACCCTCTGACAGTGCGGCTCTCCCTCAGTACTGCCCCTCCGACAGTGCGGCGCTCCCTCAGTACTGCCCCTCCGACAGTGCGGCGCTCCCTCAGTACTGCCCCTCCGACAGTGCGGCGCTCCCTCAGTACTGCACTGGGAATGTCAGCCTGGATTTTGTGCTCAAGTCTCTGGAGTGGGACTGGAACCCACGCCCTTTTTGATTGCTACCCATTGAGGCACAGCTGACCAGATAAATCTTTAAAAGACAACATTTTAAAACAGAATGGGGGTAATTAGAATCACAGAATCTTACGGCACAGAAGGAGGCCATTCGGCCCACCATGCCTGTGCCGGCTCTTTGAAAGAGCTCTCCAATTCGCCCCACTCCTCTTCTCTTTCCCCAGAGACCTGCACATTTTTTCCCTTCAAGTATTTATCCAATTCCCTTTTGAAAGTTATTATTGAATCTGCTTCCACCGCCCTTTCAGGCAGCACGTTCCAGATCACAACAACTCGCTGCGTGAAACATTCTCCTCATCTCCCCTCTGGTTCTTTTGCCGATTATCTTCAATCTGTGTCCTCTGGTTACCGACCCTCCTGCCACTGGAAACAGTTTCTCCTTATTTACTCTATCAAAATCCTGCATGATTTTGAACACCTCTATTAAATCTTCTCTGCTCTGAGGAGAACAACCCCAGCTTCTCCAGTCTCTCCACATAACTGAATTCCCTCATCCCCGGACCCATTCCAGGAGATCTCCTCTGCACCCTGTTAACAAGAGGGCATTTGGAGGCTCTTCAAGGTTAAAAAAAAAACTAGGAGAATCAAAATGAGTGGTTAAGTGACGCCAAGCTTGTGTGCGAGTAGCTTGTAGACTGCCAGAGGAAGGAACGGCCAAGGCGGGGTGGGGGGTGCGGGGGCCATCCTGGGTTGATTTACCTCGCCTCCTACTCTGTCTCAGGGTCAGTCTGGTGACAGCTCGGGTTCTTGATGAAGGTTTTTGGGGCTCAGGGTCTGTGGTAATCTGACGGTTTGAAACTCTGAATAAAGTATCCCTCAACCAACATCACTAAAACAGATGATCTGCTCATTATCACATTGCGGTTTGTGGGAGCTTGCTGTGTGCAAATTGGCCGCCGTGTTTCCCACATTACAACAGTGACTCCACTTCAAAAGTACTTCATTGGCTGAAAAGCGCTTTGGGACGTCCTGAGGATGTGAAAGGCGCTGAAGAAATGCAAGTCTTTCTTTCTGTATATGACGATATCCTGTGCTCTCCCTAACTTTCTGATTATATTAAAGTGCAAAGGGAAAAATAGCTGAGTTTTGTTTCCAAGTTGGAGGGTTCCTGTGTGCCTGCCTCTGAGGGCAGGTGAACTGCTGTCTTGAAGGGTGAATCTGGGGTAATTTGGGGTGATTAAGGGGTAATCTAAATCGAGGTGTTTATAAAGGAGTTGACAGGGTAGAGAGAGAGAAACAATTTCCTCTGGTGGGGGGAGTCCAGAACAAGGGGGCAGAACCTTAAAATTAGAGCCAGGCCGTTCAGGAAGCACATCTTCACACAAAGGGTAGTGGAAATCTGGAACTCTCTCCCCCCAAAAAGCTGTTGAGGCTGGGGGTCAACTGAAAATTTCAAAACTGAGAGAGTGATAGATTTTTGGAGCGAGAAACAGAGTTAACATTTCGAGTCGATGACCTTTCGTCAGTTCGTCATCAACCAGAAACATTAACTCTGTTTCTCTCTCCACAGATGCTGCCTGACCTGCTGAGTGTTTCCAGCATTTTCTGTTTTTATTTCAGATTTCCAGCATCCGCAGTATTTTGCTTTTGTACTGATGGAGTTTTGTTAGGTTACAGAACCAAGGCGGGTAGATGGCGTTAAGATAGAGATCAGCCCTGATCTCATTGAATGGCCTCCTCCTGTTCCTATGTTCCTACTGTCCTCCTCACTGTTTACTACATTACCAAGTTACGTGTATCTACAAACTCTGAAACTATGTCCAGTACACCCAATGTATATCAAAAAGAGCAGTGGTCCCAATACTGACCCCTGGGGGACACCACTGTATACTTCCCTCCAGTCTGAAAAACAACCGTTCACCACTACTCTCTGCTTTCTGTCCTGTAGCCAATTTCGTATCCACACCGCCACTGTCCCTTTAATCCCATGGGCTTCAATTTTGCTAACAAGTCTATGACATGTTACTGTATCAAATGCAATTTGTAAGTCCATATACACATCAACCACATTAATGACCTGGACTTGCAGTGAGAGAACCAACACGAGGGAAAAACCTACTTGACCTCGTTCTCACCAATCTACCTGTCGCAGATGCATCTGTCCATGACAGTATTGGTAGTAGTGACCACCGCACAGTCATTGTGGAGATGAAATCCCGTCTTCACACTGAGGACACCCTCCATCGTGTTGTGTGGCACTACCACCGTGCTAAATGGGATAGATTCAGAACAGATCTAGCAGCTCAAAACTGGGAATCCATGAGGCGCTGTGGGCCGTCAGCAGCAGCAGAATTGTATTCCACCACAATCTGTAACCTCAAAGCCCGGCATATCCCTCACTCTAGCATTACCACCAAGCCAGGGGACCAACTCTGGTTCAACGAAGAGTGTAGAAGAGCATGCCAGGAGCAGCACCAGACGTACCTAAAAATGAGGTGCCAATCTGGTGAAGCTACAACACAGGATTACATGCATGCTAAACAGCAGAAGCAGCGTGCTATAGACAGAGCTAAGCGATCCCACAATCAACGGATCAGATCAAAGCTCTGCAGTCCTGCCACATCCAGTCGTGAATGGTGGTGGACCATTAAACAACTAACGGGAGGAGGAGGCTCCTTGAACATCCCCATCCTCAATGATGGTGGAGCCCAGCACGAGTGCAAAAGACAAGGCTGATGATCCACCTCAGCTGCCTCCTGAGGTCCCCACCACCACAGAAGTCAGTCTTCAGCCGATTCACTCCACGTGATATCAAGAAACGGCTGAGCGCACTGGATACAGCAAAGGCCATGGGCCCCGACAACATCCCGGCTATCATACTGAAGACTTGTGCTTCAGAACTAGCCGTGCCTCTAGCCAAGTTGTTCCAGTACAGCTACAACACTGGTATCTACCCGACAATGTGGAAAATTGCTCAAATATCTCCTGTCCACAAAAAGCAGGACAAATCCAATCCGGCCAATTACCACCCCATCAGTCTACTCTCAATCATCAGCAAAGTGATGGAAGGTGTCGTCGACAGTGCTATCAAGCAGCAGTTACTCACCAATAACCTGCTCACTGATGCCCAGTTTGTGTTCCGCCAGGACCACTCGGCTCCAGACCTCATTACAGCCTTGGTCCAAACATGGACAAAAGAGCTGAATTCCAGAGGTAAGGTGAGAGTGACTGCCTTTAACTTCAAGGCAGCATTTGACCGAGTGTGGCATCAAGGAGCCCTAGTAAAACTGAAGTCAGTGGCAATCAGGGGGAACACTCTCCACTGGCTGGAGTCATACCTAGCACAAAGGAAGATGGTTGTGGTGGTTGGAGGTCAATCATCACAGCCCCAGGACATCATGGCAGGAGTTCCTCAGGGCAGTGTCCTAGGCCCAACCATCTTCAGCCACTTCATCAATGACCTTCCCTCCATCATAATGTCAGAAGTGGGAATGTTCGCGAATGATTGCATAGTGTTCAGTTCATTCGCAACTCCTCAGATAATGAAGCAGTCCATGCTCGCATGCAGCAAGACCTAGACAACATTCAAGCTTGGGCTGATAAATGGCAAGTAACATTCGCACCACACAAGTGCCAGGCAATGACTACCTCCAACAAGAGAGTGTCTAACTACCGCCCCTTGACATTCAACGGCATTACCATCGCTGAATCCCCCATCATCAACATCCTGGGGGGGTCACCATTAACCAGAAACCTAACTGAACCAGCCACATAAATACTGTGGCTACAAGAGCGGGTCAGAGGCTGGGTATTCTGCGGCGAGTGTCTCACCTCCTGACTCCCCAAAGCTTTTCCACCATCTACAAGGCACAAGTCAGGAGTGTGATGGAATACTCCCCACTTGCCTGGATGAGTGCAGCTCCAACAACACTCAAGAAGCTCGACACCATCCAGGACAAAGCAGCGAGTAGTTAGGATCTGGAATGCACTGCCTGAAAGGGTGGGGGAGGCAGACTCAATCACGGCTTCCAAAAGGGAATTGGATAAGTACCTGAAGAAATTTTTTTTGCAGGGCTACAGGGAAAGGGCGGGGGGAGTGGGACGAGCTGAAGTGCTCTTGCAGAGAGCCGGCACGGGCGCGACGGGCCGAATGGCCTCCTCCTGTGCTGTAACCATTCTATGATTCTATTCTTTTCCGAGTGCCAATTAATTTTGACCCGGATTACTGTCTCTAAATGTTTCCCCACCACTGACGTTTGGCTGACTGTAGTTGCCGGGCTTATCCCTCTCCCCTTTTTTGTACAGGGTGGTAACATTTGTAATCCTCCAGTCCTCTGGCACCGCGCCCATTCAAAGTAGGATTGGAAGATTCTGGCCACTGCTCTCTTTTCAGCCTCAGTACTGCCCCTCCGACAGTGCGGCGCTCCCTCAGTACTGCCCCTCCGACAGTGCGGCGCTCCCTCAGTACTGACCCTCTGACAGTGCGGCGCTCCCTCAGTACTGCCCCTCCGACAGTGCAGCGCTCCCTCAGTACTGCCCCTCCGACAGCGCGGAGCTCCCTCAGTACTACCCCTCCGACAGCGCGGCGCTCCCTCAGTACTGCCTCTCCGACAGTGCGGCGCTCCCTCAGTACTGTCCCTCCGACAGTGCGGCGCTCCCTCAGTACTGCCCCTCCGACAGTGCGGCGCTCCCTCAGTACTGCCTCTCCGACAGTGCGGCACTCCCTCAGTACTGCCCCTCCGACAGTGCAGCACTCCCTCAGTACTGCCCCTCCGACAGTGCGGCGCTCCCTCAGTACTGACCCTCTGACAGTGCGGCGCTCCCTCAGTACTGCCCGTCCGACAGTGCAGCGCTCCCTCAGTACTGCCCCTCCGACAGCGCGGAGCTCCCTCAGTACTACCCCTCCGACAGCGCGGCGCTCCCTCAGTACTGCCTCTCCGACAGTACGGCGCTCCCTCAGTACTGCCCCTCTGGCAGTGCGGCGCTCCCTCAGTACTGCCCCTCCGACAGTGCAACGCTCCCTCAGTACTGCCCCTCCGACAGTGCGGAGCTCCCTCAGTACTGCCCCTCCGACAGTGCGGAGCTCCCTCAGTACTGCCCCTCCGACAGTGTGGCACTCCCTCAGTCCTGCCCCTCCGACAGTGCAGCGCTCCCTCAGTACTGCCCCTCTGACAGTGCGGAGCTCCCTCAGTACTGCCCCTCCGACAGTCCGGAGTTCCCTCAGTAATGCCCGACAGTGTGGCTCTCCCTCAGTACTGCCCCTCCGACAATGTGGTGCTCCCTCAGTACTGCCCCTCCGACAGTGTGGCACTCCCTCAGTACTGCCCCTCCGACAGTGTGGCGCTCCCTCAGTACTGCCCCTCCGACAGTGCAGCGCTCCCTCAGTACTGCCCCTCCGACAGTTCAGCGCTCCCTCAGTACTGCCCCCCGACAGTGCGGCGCTCCCTCAGTACTGCCCCTCGGACAGTGCGGAGCTCCCTCAGTACTGCGCCTCCGACAGTGTGGCACTCCCTCAGTACTGCCCCTCCGACAGTGCGGCGTTCCCTCAGTACTGCCCCTCCGACAGTGTGGCACTCCCTCAGTACTGCCCCTCCGACAGTGCAGCGCTCCCTCAGTACTGCCCCTCCGACAGTGCGGAACTCCCTCAGTACTGCCCCTCTGGCAGTGCGGCGCTCCATCAGTACTGCCCCTCCGACAGTGCAACGCTCCCTCAGTAGTGCCCCTCCGACAGTGCGGAGCTCCCTCAGTACTGCCCCTCCGACAGTGCGGCGCTCCCTCAGTACTGCCCCTCCGACAGTGCGGCTCTCCCTCAGTACTGCCCCTCCGACAGTGCGGAGCTCCCTCAGTACTGCCCCTCCGACAGTGTGGCACTCCCTCAGTCCTGCCCCTCCGACAGTGCAGCGCTCCCTCAGTACTGCCCCTCCGACAGTGCGGAGCATCCTCAGTACTGCCTCTCTGGCAGTGCGGCGCTCCCTCAGTACTGCCCCTCCGACAGTGCAACGCTCCCTCAGTACTGCCCCTCCGACAGTGCGGCTCTCCCTCAGTACTGCCCCTCTGACAGTGCGGAGCTCCCTCAGTACTGCCCCTCCGACAGTGCGGAGCTCCCTCAGTACTGCCCCTCCGACAGTGCGGCACTCCCTCAGTACTGCCCCTCCGACAGTGCGGAGCTCCCTCAGTACTGCCCCTCCGACAGTGCGGAGCTCCCTCAGTACTGCCCCTCCGACAGTGCGGAGCTCCCTCAGTACTGCACTGGGGGCTGAGCCTGCATTTTAGTGAGGTCTCTGGAGTGGGACTTGAACCCATGACCTTCTGACTGTGAGGCAAGAGTGCTGCCCACTGAGCCACGGCTGACACCATAAAGGCGAAGTCATTTAGCCCCGAACCCTCTCTTCCCACCAGACAACCGACCGAAACAGGAACAAAAGGTTAACAGCAACACAAACGCACAATGCTTGAAAAATCACAAACACTTGAGCTTTGATTTAAGGAGACGGGGTGAATTCTCCCTTTTCTTTAACATAATTGTGCATATGTGTTCCGCGAGGATGTGGAGAGGGAGGGAGTCGAGGAAGGGAGGAGGAGATAAAATAAATCTCGATAGCAAAACAAACACACGAAAAAAAATCCTTCCCTGTCAGAGAGGAAACAGCAGCAGTGCCCCCTGTGCTGGCCTCCCTGCTTTATAACAAGAGAGAGGGTTTCTATCACAGAGTAAGCAAAGGTAGAGAGAAGAATGGGCAGAGAGAGTGAGGGAAGGAGGGAGGGAGGGAAAGAGAGAGGGGGCATTCCTGAGCAGAGCAGTGCCTGGCATTAAGGGGCAGTTTGCGAGAGAGATTGGCAATGCAAGGCTGCTTGCTACCTAGCTGATGGGCTGCTAGAGATGCTGATCACGTCACTGTTTGCAGACAGACGGAGGGAGGGAGGGAAGGAGGGAGGGGGATGGAGAGAGAGGGAGAGAGAGAGACAAATAGAGAAAGAGAGAGAGAGGGAGGGAGGAAAGGGGATGGAGAGAGAGAGACAAATAGAGAAAGAGGGAGGAAAGGGGATGGAGAGAGAGAGACAAATAGAGAAAGAGGGATTGAGGGAGGGCAGGGGATGCAGAGAGACAGAGGGAGGGAGGGGATGTGTGATGGCTGGTGAAAGGGATGATGATGATGATGGAGATGGTTTGGGGCTGGGTTAATGCCTGGATTTCTGCCTCTTACCTTCCTCTCCATGGCTGTGTGTGTGTCTGTGGGGAAGCTGGACTCTAGTTCCCACTCTCTGGCTGCTGCTTATAGGAGGGGAGAAGGAGGTGGGCTGCACAGCTCAGGGGCAGGGAGGCAGGCAGTTTAAAGGGAGGGGGTGGGCTGCCAGTGAAGGGGAGGGGGTTGCAACACCCAGGCTCACTGCGCCGGTGCAGCAGCCGCCCAGGGAGCGTCGTGCAGCCGCACAAGCGCAGAATGCCAGGGTAGGGAGCGTCCTGTCCGCCGGTCTTTGCGCATTGCGGCAAAGGGGCCGTCTGCAAATCACACCCTCCCAGCAAAAGCGGAGAATTAACCCCGGGCAACAACGCTGCTGGTTTCCAAAGCGAAAGATTCGGCATCACCGTGTAAGGGGCTGTCTGCAAATCACGCCCTGTATTTAAAAAACGAAGAATAGATGTCACTATGTAAGGGACGGTCTGCAAATCACACCCTTCATTCAAAAGCAAAGACTAGTTGTTGCCATGTTAGGGACAGTCTTGAAATGACTGCCTGGGCTGGGGAATTTTAGCTATGAGAAAGATTGGATAGGCTGGGGTTGTTTTCTTAAGAGGAGGCTGAGGGGAGATTTAATTGAGGTGTATAAAATTATGAGGGGCCGAGATAGAGTGGATCGGAAGGACCTGTTTCCCTTATCAGAGAGGTCAATAACTAGGGGGCAGAGATTTAAAGTAATTGGTAGAAGGATTAGGGGGGAGTTGAGGAGAACTTTTTCCACCCAGAGGGTGGTGGGGGTCTGGAACTCACTGCCTGAAAGGGTGGTAGAGGCAGAGACCCTCATCACATTTAAAAAGTACTTGGATGTGCACTTGGGATGCTCTAACCTACAGGGCTACGGACCAAGTGCTGGAAAGTGGGATTAGGCTGGAGAGCTCTTTGTTGGCCGGCACGGACACGATGGGCCGAATGGCCTCCTTCTGTGCTGTAAATTTCTATGATTCTATGACTGTTTCTTCAGCAACAAAGTACATCGCTGGGAATTTCCTCTGGGGCCTCTCCTGATTGGCTACTGTAACTTTGGCAGAAATCACGGATAGTCACGTAAACCAGGTTTCAGAAAATGATACAGCCCAGGGGGCGACCCTTTGGCCCATCGTACCTGTCATAGAGTCATAGAGTTATACAGCACAGAAGGAGGCCATTCGGCCCATCGTGCCTGTGCCGGCTCTTTGAAAGAGCTCTCCAATTAGTCCCACTCCCCTGCCCTTACCCCACAGCCCTGCAAATTTCTCCTTTTCAAGTATTTTATCCAACTCCCTTTTGAAAGTTACTATTGAATCTGCTTCCACCACCCTCCATCGTTGTGTGGCACTACCACCTATGTTCCCTGTCAATTTCTTTGGCCCTGCACGGCCCCTTTAAGGGGCTGCACGGGTCATTAAAAATCCCGTGCATGCGCGGCTTTTATATTGAAATGCCGACTGCGCGGGTTCCCTGTAGCGGCCGCGCACCTTACAGGGAACACTGACTACCACCGTGCCAAATGGGATAGATTCAGAACAGATCTAGCAGCTCAAAACTGGGTATCCATGAGGTGCTATGGGCCATCAGCGGCAGCAGAATTGTATTCCACCACAATCTGTAACCTCATGGCCTGGCATATCCCTCAGTCTACCATTACCATCAAGCCAGGGGACCAACCCTGGTTCAATAAGGAGTGTAGAAGAGCATGTCAGGAGCAGCACCAGGCGTACCTAAAAATGAGGTGCCAACCTGGGGAAGCTGCATCACAGGACTACATACATACTAAAAAGCAGAAGCAGCATGCTATAGACAGGGCTAAGTGATCCCACAATCAACGGATCAGATCAAAGCTCTGCAGCCCTGCCACATCCAGTCAACTAAACAACTAACGGGAGGGGGAGACTCCATGAATATCCCCATCCTCACTGATGGCGGAGCCCAGCACGTGAGTGCAAAAGACAAGGCTGAAGCGTTTGCAACCATCTTCAGCCAGAAGTGCCGAGTGGATGATCCATATCGGCCTCCTCCTGAGGTTCCCACCATCACAGAAGCTAGTCTTCAGCCGATTCACTCCACGTGATATCAAGAAATGGCTGAGTGCACTGGATACAGCAAAGGCTATGGGCCCCGACAACATCCCGGCTGTAGTGCTGAAGACTTATGCTCCAGAATAGCCGCGCCTCTACCACCTAGAAAGACAAGGGCAGCCGACACATGGGAACACCACCACCTCCAAGTTCCCCTCCAAGTCACACACCATCCTGACTTGGAAATATATCGGCCATTCCTTCATCATCGCTGGGTCAAAATCCTGGAACTCGCTCCCTAACAGCACTGTGGGAGTACCTTCACCACACGGACTGCAACGGTTCAAGAAGGCGGCTCACCACCACCTTCTCAAGGGCAATTAGGGATGGGCAATAAATGCCGGCCTTGCCAGCGATGCCCACATCCCATGAACGAATAAATAGAAATATAAAAAGCTCCAACAGTAATTGTTTGGTGGCGTGGGTAATTGCACAATTGTCTGCAATGGAGAGTGGCTGTCTCCATGGAGCTTCATGCCCAGCTCTCCAATCAGTCCATGCAGACTGTGGCCACGGCCGTGCAGACTTTAGATGTCAACATGTCTGCTGCCTTAAAGAGGATGACAGATGCCGTATCTGTGGCCTTACAAGGCGCCACTGATCTTCACCAAGCTGGTGTGCAGCAGAGTGAAGGGAGTGAGGTGGCACTAGCCCAGGAGAGAGATCATGATGGGGGACTTGAGCTATGAGGAGAGGTTGGAAAAGTTCGGACTGTTCTCCTTGGAACAGAGAAGGTTAAGAGGTGACCGAATAGAGGTTTTCAAGATGATGAGAGGTTTTGATAGAGTAGAGAGAGAAAAACTATTCCCTCTGGCGAGTGGGTCAATAACCAGAGGTCATCGATTCAAAATCATTGGAAAAAGATCCAGAGGGGAGACGAGGAGAAATGTTTTCACTGAGTTGTGGGGATCTGGAACACTCGACCTGGAAAGGTGGTGGAAGCTGATTCCATCAATCATTTTAAAAGGGAGTTGGACGGGTTCTTGAGGGTGAGGAGCTCACAGGGTTACGGACAATACGCGGGGATGTGGAAAAGAGCCAGCACAGGCACGACGGGCCGAATGGCCTCCTCCTGTGCTGTAATTTTCTGTGATTCTATGATTCTATAGTGAAAGGACTCATGGAAATGGGAACTCCTCTTAAAGCGCTCCCACTTCTCACCCGTTGCCCTTCCCCTCAGCCAGTACCCAACATGCTGCCCCGGCACAGATGCAGGTGAAGCAGTCTATCGCGGGGCTCTCAGGGGCTCCGAAACCCAGAGGTCGTCGGCCAAAAGCATCTCAGCAGTCAGGGCAGGGATCTGAGCAGCCTGCCTCTACCTCTGCTGAAGCTGCACCGGATCTGCCATGCGGAAGTGGTAGGAAGCGTGAGTTAAAGCAATTGTAATTCACCATGGGTATGCACACGGGGGTTTGACAAAATGTTATGTTGTTAAATTTCCTTTTTTTTAATAACTTTTTATAAATTGCTTTTTATAACATCACATAAAGTGTATTGATTAGCACCACGTCCACATCTTGCCCATTGTTGCAATAAATGCCGGCCTTGCCAGCGAAGCCCACATCCCGTGAATGAATTAAAAAAAAATCCTTTCAGGCAGTGCATTCAGATCATCATAACTCGCTGTGTAAAAATAATTCTCCTCATCGCCCCTCTGGTTCTTTTGCCAATTACTGTAAACCTGTGTCCTCTGGTTACCAACCCTGCTGCCACTGGAAACAGTTTCTGTAACAAAACCCTTTATGATTTTGAACATCTCTATTAAATCTCCCCTTAACCTGCTCTACGCTAAGGAGAACAGTTTCTCCAGTCTCTCCACATAACTGAAGTCCCTTTTGCCTGGGGGTGGGGGTGTGGCGGGGGGGGGGGGGGGGGGGGGGGTGGTACGGGTCACTGCGTTACCAGTCACAATTTGCCAGCTCCATTGACAGAAGTAACAGAAAGAATAGACAAGGGTAATGTAGTAGATGTAATATACATGGATTTTCAAAAGGCCTTTGATAAGTTACTGCATAGTAGACTCATGACTAAGGCCAGAGCATGTGGAGTCAGGGAACAGGCAGCAGAATGGACAGCAAGTTGGCTACAAAACAGAAAACGGGGAGATGGGGTTAAAGGTAGTTGCTCAGACTGGTGAAAGGTGGAAAGTGATGTTCCACAGGGATCGGTGCTGGGTCCACTGTTGTTCACCATTTACATGAATGAGTTGGAATCAGAAGTACAATTTCAAAATCTGCAGAAGACATCAAATTGGGGGGAGTTGTAGCTAGTACAGAGCAGGACTGCGACAAAATAAAGGAATGATGCGGAGATGCCGGTGTTGGACTGGGGTGGACAAAAGTGAGAAGTCGCACAACACCAGGTTATAGTCCAACAGTTTTATTTGAAATCACAAGCTTTCGAAGCGCTGCTCCTTCGTCAGGTGAAGTCCTGACGAAGGAGCAGCACTCCGAAAGCTTGTGATTTCAAATAAAGCTGTTAGACTATAACCTGGTGTTTTGTGACTTCTCAAAATAAAGGAAGACATTAGTAAACTCGCAGAACGGGCGTGTAAATGAAAGGAATTTCAATATAGATCAGTGTGAGGTGATGCATTTTGCTCGGAAGATAAGGAGGCCACATACTGCTTGGATCATAAGTCTAAATGGGGTAGAGGAGCAGAGGGATCTGGGGGTACAGATACACAAATCACTAAAAATAGCGAAGCAGGTTAATGAGGCCATAAAAAAAGCAAACCAGCCACTGGGGTTTATTTCCAGAGATAGAATTGAAAAGTAGGGAAGTTATGTTAAACTTGTACAGAACCTTGGTTAGACCACACTTGGAGTTACTGTGAACAATTCTGGTCTCCATATTATAGAAAGGATATAGAGGCACTGGAGAAGGTGCAAAAAAGATTTACAAGGATGATACCAGAACTGAGAGGTTATAACTATCAGGAAAGATTGAACAGGCTGGGGCTCTTTTCTCTAGAGAAGAGAAGACTGAGAGGTGACCTGATGGAGGTCTTTGAAATTATGAAGTGGTTTGATAGGGTAGACTTAGAGGATAAGGGTTGGATTTTACCAGGCCTAAGGAGGTGGGTTTGGAAGCGGGACTGCTGGGAAAATGGGAAAAATTGGGAACGGGTCCCAATCCCGCTCCCAACCCGCCTCCGAACCGTCGTCCCAGGAGGCGGGTCCTCAACTTGTACAGGGCCCTGTCTCCTCGAGGCGGGAAGGGGATTAGAGCCAATTAACTGCCTGTTAACAAGCAGTTAAGAGGCTTTTCCCCCATTTTACGCCTGCAAGTGCAGGCTTCCCGACGGCTGCGAACCTCGCCAGGGTCAGCGAGGCGAGCAGTGGGTCTGCAGGGGTGAGAGGGGTCGAAATGTCAGCTGTAGAGGTGAGTGATGGGTGCAAGTGTGGGCAGGTAAGTATGAGAGGTGAGTGTAAAGTGTTGGAAAAAGTTTCCTTACCTTTGCTTCTTTCTGCAGGCTTCAACCTTTGGGGATCCGGAGGTGCCTCATCTCAACGGCAGAGATGACAGAATGGCTGCTGGATTCTCAGATGCAGCAGCCATCTGCTTTCTGCTGAGGAGAGAGGTCTTGGTGAGCCTGTGTGCAAGGGCTCACCTTAGAACAGATGAAGCGTCATACGCTGATGTCCTCTGTCACCGGCTTTCCCTTAATTGGCCGGGCCAATCAAGGGAAAATAGCATGGGTTGATCAGACGTCGCTGGGGGCGGGACTGAAACCCGGAAACCAGAAGTCCCGCCTCCAGCACGTCTCCATTGAGAAAATCCAGCCCAATCTTTCCACTTGTGGGGGGAGACCAGAACTAGGGGCCATCAATATAAGATAGTCACTAATAAATCCAATAGGGAATTCAGGAGAAACTTCTTCCCCCAGAGAGTGGTGAGAATGTGGAACTCGCTACCACAGGGAATGTTTGAGGTATAGGATTACACAGGATAAACAGCACAGAAACAGGCCATTCGGCCAACCAGTCCATGCTGGCATTTATGCTCTACTCGAGCCTCCTCCAAAGCCCTGGTTAGATCACACCCGGAGCACTGTGTACAGTTCTGGGCACCGCACCTGAGAAAGGATATATTGGCCTTGGAAGGAGGGCAGCGCAGATTCACCAGAATGTTACCGGGGCTCCAAGGGTTAGATTATGAGGAGAGATCACATAAACTAGGCTTGTATTCCCTGGAATATAGAAGGTTAAGGAGTGATTTGATTGGGGGTTTTTAGGATTTTGAAAGGAATTGATGGGGTAGAGAGAGAGAAACTTTCTCTGCCGGTGGGGGAGTCGAGGACAAGGGGACATAACCTTAAAATCAGAGCCTGGCCATTCAGGAGAGGAGTTAGGAAACACTTCTTCACACAAAGGGTGGTAGAAGTGTGGAACTCTCTCCCACAAAAAGCAGTCGATGCTGGGGCCCAGTTAATAATTTTAAATCGGAAATCGATAGATTTTTGCTAGACAAGCGTTTAAAGGGATATGGAGCCAAGGCGGGTGGGTGGAGTTAGGTCACAAATCAGCCACGATCTCACCTGAATGGTGCAACAGGTTCGAGGGGCTGAATGGCCTCCTGCTGTTCCTATGTACAATATAGACGCATTTAAGGGGAAACTAGATAAGTACACGACGGAGAAAGGAACAGAAGGAGATGTCAATAGGGTGAGATGAAGTAAAGTGGGAGGAGGCTCGAGTGGAGCATAAACACCGGCATAGACCAGTTGGGCTGAATGGCCTGTTTCTGTGCTGTACATTCAATGAAACAAACGACATCTTGACCATTGATCTTGGAGGCCGGGCAATTAATCTCCAGGGCAGATAGAGCATGAGCTAGATATAGAGTAAAGCTCCCTCTACACTGTCCCATCAAACACTCCCAGGGCAGGTACAGCACGGGTTAGATATAGAGTAAAGCTCCCTCTACACTGTCCCATCAAACACTCCCAGGGCAGGTACAGCACGGGTTAGATACAGAGTAAAGCTCCCTCTACACTGTCGCATCAAACACTCCCAGGGCAGGTACAGCACGGGTTAGATACAACAACAACAACAACTTGTATTTATATAGTACCTTTAACATAGTAAAATGTCCCAAGGCGCTTCACAGGAGTGTTATACGACAAAGAATTTGACACCGAGCCACATAAGGAGATATTAGGACAGGCGACCAAAAGCTTGGTCAAAGAGGTAGGTTTTAAGGAGCGTCTTAAAGGAGGAAAGAGAGGTAGCGAGGTGGAGAGGTTTAAGCAGGGAATTCCAGAGCTTAGGGCCTAGGCAACAGAAGGCACAGCCACCAAAGGTGGAGCGATTATAATCAGGGATGCTCAAGAGGGCAGAATTAGAGGAGCGCAGGTATCTCGGGGGGTTGCGGGGCTGAAGGAGATTACAGAGATAGGGAGGGGTGAGGCCATGGAGGGATTTGAAAACAAGGATGAAAATTTTGAAATCGAGGCGCTGCTTAACCGGGAGCCAATGTAGGTCAGCGAGCACAGGGGTGATGGGCGAACCGGACTTGGTGCGAGTTAGGACACGGACAGCTGAGTTTTGGATGACCTCAAGTTTACGTGGGGTAGAATGTGGGAGGCCAGTCAGGAGTGCGTTGGAATTGTCAAGTCTAGAGGTAACAAAGGCATGGACGAGGGTTTCAGCAGCGGATGAGCTGAGGCAAGGGCGGAGACGGGTGATGTTACAGAGGTGGAAGTAGGCGGTCTTTGTTATGCTGCGGATATGTGGTCGGAAGCTCATTTCAGGGTCAAATATGACACCAAGGTTGCGAACAGTGTGGTTCAGCCTCAGACAGATGTTAGGGAGTGGGATGGAGTCAGTGGCTAGGGAACAGAGTTTGTGACTGGGACCGAAAACAATGGCTTCGGTCTTCCCAATATTTAATTGTAGAAAATTTCTGCTCATCCAGAACTGTATGTCGGACAAGCAGTCTGACAATTTAGACACCGTGGAGGGGTCAAGAAAAGAGGTAGTGAGGTAGAGCTGGGTGTCGTCAGCGTACATGTGGAAACTGACGCTGTGTTTTCGGATGATGTCGCCAAGAGGCAACATGTAGATGAGAAATAGGAGGAACATAAGAACATAAGAGCAGGAGTCGGCCATTTGGCCCCTCGAGCCTGCTCCGTCATTCAATGAGATCATGGCTGATCATCGACCTCAACTCCACTTTCCCGCCCGATCTCCATATCCCTTGATTCCCCTAGAGTCCAAAAATCTATCGATCTCAGCCTTGAATATACTCAATGACTCAGCATCCACAGTCCTCTGGGGTAGGGAATTCTAAAGATTCACAACCCTCCGAGTGAAGAAATTCCTCCTCATCTCAGTCTTAAATGGCCTACCCCTTATACTGAGACTGTGACCCCTAGTTCTAGACTCTCCAGCCAGGGGAAACAACCTCTCAGCATCTACCCTGTCAATCCCCTTCAGACTCTTGTATGTTTCAATGAGATCACCTCTCATTCTTCTAAACTCCAGACAGTATAGGCCCATTCTGCACAATCTCTCATCATAGGACAGCCCTCTCATCCCAGGAATCAATCTCGTGAACCTTCGTTGCACCGCCTCCAAGGCAAGTATATCCTTCCTTAGATAAGGAGACCAGAACTGTGCACAGTACTCCAGGTGTGGTCTCACCAAGGCCGTGTACAATTGTAGAGGGGACCAAGCATAGATCCTTGGGGGACGCCAGAGGTAACGATGCGGGAGCGGGAAGAGAAGCCGTTGCAGGTGATTCGCTGGCTACGATTAGATAGATAAGAATGGAACCAGGCGAGTGCAGTCCCACCCAGCTGGATGACGGTGGAGA
Source organism: Squalus acanthias (assembly GCA_030390025.1). Classification (NCBI taxonomy): domain Eukaryota; kingdom Metazoa; phylum Chordata; class Chondrichthyes; order Squaliformes; family Squalidae; genus Squalus; species Squalus acanthias. Next base: position 70,458 of record JASTWF010001233.1, on the reverse strand, counting down.
GGCGTTGGAGAAGGATGGAGTGGTCAACCGTGTCAAAGGCTGCAGACAAGTCAAGAAGGACGAGGAGGGATAGTTTACCTTTGTCACAGTCACAAAGGATGTCATTTGTGACTTTGATGAGAGCTGTTTCGGTACCGTGGCAAGGGCAGAAACCTGATTGGAGGGATTCAAACATGGAATTGCGGGAAAGATGGGCACGGATTTGGGAGGCGACAACACGTTCAAGGACTTTGGAGAGGAAAGGGAGGTTGGAGATGGTAGTTTGCAAGGACGGAGGAGTCAAGGGTTGGCTTTTTGAGGAGAGGTGTGATGACGGCAGATTTGAGGGAGAGGGGGACAGTACCTGAGGAGAGAGAGAGAGAGATACAGAGTAAATCTCCCTCTACACTGTCCCATAGCCATTAATTGGTCCAGGCAGCGGGCAGTCGAGGGGAGTCGTTCGGCCCGATTGCCTGCCACTCTTCCGCGGCCATGTTCGCGCCCGGGTGTCCCTGGAGATGGAGCACGCGGTGTCCGCCGGCACGCTCGAGTTTTTCCGCGACCGGTGGGCGCTGCGGGGACTGGAGTGCATCGTCACCCCAGCCAACACAATTTTTATTTAAGTTGTTAAGTTTCATTTAAAGTTTTATTGATTTACAGTTATTTAATTTGGTACCCAAACAAAAAGAGTACACTGTCCCATCAAACACTCCCAGGGCAGGTACAGCACGGGTTAGATACAGAGTAAAGCTCCCTCTACACTGTCCCATCAAACACGCCCAGGGCAGGTACATCACAGGTTAGATACAGAGTAAAGCTCCCTCTACACTGTCCCATCAAACACTCCCAGGGCAGGTACAACACGGGTTAGATACAGAGTAAAGCTCCCTCTACACTGTCCCATCAAACACTCCCAGGGCAGGTACAGCACGGGTTAGATACAGAGTAAAGCTCCCTCTACACTGTCCCATCAAACACTCCCAGGGCAGGTACAGGGGGTTAGATACAGAGTAAAGCTCCCTCTACACTGTCCCATCAAACACTCCCAGGGCAGGTACAGGGGGTTAGATACAGAGTAAAGCTCCCTCTACACTGTCCCATCAAACACTCTCAGGGCAGGTACAGCATGGGTTAGATACAGAGTAAAGCTCCCTCTACACTGTCCCATCAAACACTCTCAGGGCAGGTACAGCAGAGTAAAGCTCCCTCTACACAGCCCACTACTGCACCAATGTGACACTCTCTCATTCCTCACACCAGATAACCTGAGGACCTTTCTTGGAAAGATGGTAATCAGTATTAATTTGTGGTGAATTAAGGGTCAATTTGTTCCCTCATCCCTTAATTTATTGCTGAACTGCACCAGTTGTAGGTATGTTGTCTTTCCAACGATGTCACTCAGGTATTTAATCGTTCATTGAAAACCAGAATCTGAGCCTGGGATTGACTGGACTCAAATACTGGATCAAACTGGCTCTTGTGGCTCTCAATAGAACCACTTTTGGGGATTAAGGAATGATTGGATTTAATTGATGAGGGTTAAGCTTTTGATTGTAACACATGATTGGGGCGTGTGATTGGACTGGGGAAGGGGAGAATTCGACAATTGCTTAATTGTCAGTGAAGTGTGGAGCCTCTATTTAAAGATTTGAGTTCGGGCTAAGTTCTGCCATTGTTGTTTGGTGAGAGTGAGCGTCAGGTCTGGGTTTATAGTTCAGTCCCAGTTGTTAAAGAATAAAAATGGTTAATGAGGTGAAGAAGAAAGCTCCAAAAGCTCCCACTGGGGACAAGAAACCTTCCAAACGCAAAGTGAAGAGGAAGGAGAGTTACTCTGTCTATATCTACAAGGTCCTCAAACAGGTAATCCACCAATGTCAACACTCTGGTCTTTCCCAATGCTCTGCTAAAACCTACAATGCATCAAAGCTTTTGATCCTTCAATTTGTGATCCCTCCTTCAATCATTTTCTATTCCTGAATATCCAAACCTCCTCACTAGTATCTCTTTAGCATAGCTTATGTTTCCATTTGGGCTGGTGTTTCCTCTTGTAAATTGATAACTGTGCCTGGTTGATGTACTGTGTGGATTCTGGGCCCATGTGCATTCTCCCCTCTGATTGCTGAGCTTTCAGTTATATCTCACTCTTTGAAACTCTCTCTCCCTCAAACACCTCTCAACCTACCTTGCCTTGGTCACCTCTCCTCCCTTATCCTTGGCTTGTCTGCTGTGTGTGGTGTCCTGAGATGCTTTTCTGTTAATGTTATATAAATGCAGGTTACTGTTCCTGTCGTGGAAGGGTTTATGAAGTGATTTAGTTTTCCCCCTTGGTACTCAAGTGAGCATTCACTCCCTCCACCACCGGCGTACTGTGGCTGCAGTGTGTACCATCTACAAGATGCACTGCAGCAACTCGCCAAGGCTTCTTCGACAGCACCTCCCATACCCTCAACCTCTACCACCTAGAAGGACAAGGGCAGCAGACGCATGGGAACACCTCCAAGTTCCCCTCCAAGTCACACACCATCCTGACTTGGAAGTATATCGGTCGTTCCTTCATCCTTGCTGGGTAAAAATCCTGGAACTCCCTCCCTAACGGCACTGTGGGAGCACCTTCACCACACGGACTGCAGTGGTTCAAGGCAGCTCACCACCACCTTCTCCCGGTCAATTAGGGATGGGCAATAAATGCTGGCCTTGCCAGCGATGCCCACATTTGGATAGCTCTAGCCAAGAGCTGGCACAAGCAAGATGGGCCAAATGGTGGCCTCCTGTGCTGTGATTGTATCCCAAGAATTAATTTAACTGATACATGTTTGCTTGTTCCACTTGGCTTTCCCTTGCTAACTTGTGTTTGCTAATGGTTGTATTTCAGTCCCAGTAATAAACTTGTAAAGGTGCCAGCTCACCCCCATTGCCCTACTAAGTTTGGGGTCCCTGATGAATGCCTTGATGCCAGTGTATCTGCTCCACTGTGTACAGTTGCAACCTGTATTGGACCTCAATGCACTTTTAATGTAGAAAAATCTTTTTTGAGGTGTAGTCAAAACCAAGCAAGCCAGAAGGAGCTGGAGTTATGATCAAGGAGGAGAGGTAGGTGGGTTTGGGGATGGGATTGAGTGACAAAGCATCGTCACCAATGATGGTAGAGGACATGTGGCAGGAATAGGTACAAGCAGTGAGGCAAGAATGGGGAGTTTGGCAGTTAGAGCTAGGGAGGGGGGAGGCCATACTAACTCTGGTACTCTTACAAAGAACAGCAAGTGTTCAGGTTGATTTTTAGAACAATTTATATAGTGCCTTTAATGTAGTAAAGTCTGAAGGCGCTTCACTGACACTGAGGAGATATTAGGGCAGGTGACCAAACCTACCTCTTTGACCAAGCTTTTGAAGGAGCATCTTGGAGGAAGAGGTTTAGGGAGGGAATTCCAGAGCTTGGGGCCCAGGCAGCTGAAGGCACGGCCACCAATGGTGGAGCGATTAAAATTGGGGATACTAAAGGGGCCAGAATTGGAGGAGCGCCGAGATCTGAGGGTTGTAGGGCTGGAGGAGGTTAGAGAAGGGGTGGTGAAGTTTAGATTAGAGAAGGGGAGGTGAAGTTTAGATTAGAGAAGGGGAGGTGAAGTTTAGATTAGAGAAGGGGAGGTGAAGTTTAGATTAGAGAAGGGGAGGTGAAGTTTAGATTAGAGAAGGGGTGGTGAAGCTTAGATTAGAGAAGGGGAGGTGAAGTTTAGATTAGAGAAGGGGAGGTGAAGTTTAGATTAGAGAAGGGGAGGTGAAGTTTAGATTAGAGAAGGGGAGGTGAAGTTTAGATTAGAGAAGGGGAGGTGAAGTTTAGATTAGAGACGGGGAGGTGAAGTTTAGATTAGAGAAGGGGTGGTGAAGTTTAGATATGGAGGTGCAAGGCCATGGAGGGATTTGAAAACCAGGATGAGAATTTTAAAATTGAGTCGATGCTGGCCAGGCCTGGTTTGGTTTGGGATGGGAGTGGAGGCCTGACATTCTCCTGCTGTGCCCACAGGTCCACCCTGACACTGGGATCTCCAGCAAGGCCATGAGCATCATGAACTCCTTTGTGAATGATGTGTTTGAACGGATTGCGACTGAAGCTTCGCGCCTGACTCAGTACAACAAACGAAGCACTATCACCAGCCGCGAGGTGCAGACCGCGGTCCGACTGCTGCTTCCCGGAGAGCTGGCCAAACACGCCGTCTCCGAGGGGACGAAGGCGGTCACCAAATACACCAGCGCCAAATAATGGGTGGGAGTGGAGGTGTCCCCCACCAAGTACACCAAGAAAGAGTGGGTGCTATTTGGAAAATGTATAATCCAATAAAGGCTTCACTTTTACTACAAAATCATCAGTGTGGTGTCTCCCAGGGGGTGTGCCGGGGGAGGGGGGAGGGGCGGGGGAGGTACGGGGGTGCGGGCGGAGGTGGGGAGGTGGGGGGGTGCGGGCGGAGGGGGCCGGGGGGAGGTGCGGGGGGCAGGACGGGGGGAGGTGCGGGGGGCGGGGGTGCGGGGGGAGGGGCCGGGGGGGAGGTGCGGGGGGCGCGGGGGGAGGTGCGGGGTGCGGGGGTACAGGGGGCGGTGTGAGGGGTGCGGGGGTGGGTACGGGGGGGAGGTGCGGGGGGCGCGGGGGGAGGTGCGGGGTGCGGGGGTACAGGGGGCGGTGTGAGGGGTGCGGGGGTGGGTACGGGGGTCCATTGCTGGACTAATCCAGAAAGCAGCCACTCAAATCCCACCATTAGCTGTTTGAGAATTTTGAATTCAGTTGTGAAATTAAGTGACCATGAAGCCTGTCTTAAGAACCCAACTGGTTCACTAATGTCCTTTTTAGGGAAGGAAAGCTGCCGTCCTTACCCGGTCTGGGCCTATGTGACTCCAGCCCCCACACCTACATGGTTGACTCTCTGAAGTGACCCTGCAAGACACTTGGTTGCATCTGCTGCGGTTCCACCAACATCTCTGACCACTGGGATGGTCCTTCCCTTGGCTTGCAATGCAAGGTTTTAGTATTGATGCAATTTGAAGGCAATTGGCCAGCTAATTGCTAATCTGAATCTGGTCCAAGTTGCCAGTAAGATTGCACTATTAGCTCAATTGAGTCTGACGGTTGTGTTCAAGCTCTCTTTCTCTCTCTCTCTCTCTCTCTCTCTCTTTCTCTCCACTGAGGACTGCTGCATTGTTGAAATGCTTCTCTCAGATGCAGTGTTGAGGCCCTGTCTACCTGTTCAAAGTGGATGTTAAAGATTCTGTGGTACTCCCAACACTAATTGGCCATTTGCTCTGCTGTTACTGGGATCTTGCTGTTCAAATTGGCTGCTACAGTTGCCTAAAGTGACATTCCATCAAAAGAAATTAATTAGCTATAAAACTCTAGCAGTGCAGCTATACAAGATCTTATTGACTGAAGAGCAGAAATGGACGTTGGTCTTGATCTCTGCCAAATTTTCAAACTGCCATTGAGGTAAGATACAGATCTGCCATGATATGGGAACGGTGGCGGTGGTTATGTTACTGCACTCGTGATCCAGAGATGTGAGTTCAAATCCCACTACGGCAGCTGGAGAATTTAAATTCAGTTAATTAAATGACCATGAAACTACCAGATTGTCGTAAAAACCCACCTGGTTCGTTTGTCCTCTCGGAAGGCAATCTGCTGTCCTTACCTGGTCTGAGCCTATGTGACTCCAGACCCACAACAATGTAGTTGACTTTTAACTGCTCTCTGAAATGGCCAAGCAAACCACTCAGTTGTCAAGAAGGGGGCTTGCCACCACCTTCTCGAGGGCAATTAGGGATGGGCAATAAATGCTGGCCTTGCCAGAGACACCCACATCCCATGCATGAAGAAAAAAAATGGAGTGGCTGAATGGCCTCCACCTGTTCCTATGTTCCAACTGCTTGGTTGACTTGAGTTCCCGAACTCTTCCTGTGTAAAGCGAGTGCCACTTTATCCTCGCAAAAGAACCAGAAGGGAGAGGAGGAGAAATGTTGGTGAGTTACGATGATCTGGAATGCGCTGCCTGAAAGGGCAGTGGAAGCAGATTAAATAGTAACTTTCAAAAGGGAATTGGATAAATACTGGGGGGTGGAATTTGCAGGGCTGTGGGGAAAGAGCGAGGGGGGTGTGACTAATTGGAGAGCTCTTTCAAAGAGCCAGCACGATGGGCTGAATGGCCTCCTGCTGTGCACTCGCTCTAGGAGTTATTGTACCTCTTCACTGGCAGTAGCCCTGCTCCATCTTTAGTTTGGTCATCACTCTTGTATAGTGCAGAAGAGAGACTTGAGGTTGTGCACTCACTCATTTGGTGTAAATGTACTAATGGTGCAATGCATGAGGCAGCAGATGGGCTGAGGCAGGGGTGGAGACGGGCGATGTTGCAGAGGTGAAATTAGGCAGTCTTGGTGATGGAGAAGATAATGGGATTAGAAATTCAGCTGTGGGGGGGGGAAAACTGGAATGCCGAGATTGCCAATGGTCCGGCTCAAACAGGACCATGTCTGGGGAGGGTGATGGGGCGGTGACGGAAGACTCTGGCTTTCCCAACTTTTATCTGGAAAATTCTATCTCCTCCGAGACTGGGTGTCAGTGGAGGGGTGGGGCTGGGTGTTGGCGGTTGGGGGGGAGAGGCGGGGGTTTGGGGGTGGGGCTGGGTGTCGTTTGGGAGGCGGGGCGGGGGTTGGCTGTCAGTGGGGGAGGGGGGTGTCGGGGAGGGGCTGGGTGTTGTCAGGCGGGGGTTGGGTGTCAGTGGAGGGGGTGGGGCCAGGTGTTGTCAGTTGGGGGAGGGGTGGGGTGTGGGGGGCCAGGTGTGGTCAGTGTGGGGGTGGGGTCAGGTGTGGTCTGTGTGGGGGTGGGGCCAGGTGTGGGGCGGCCAGGTGTGGTCTGTGGGGGTGGGGCCAGGTGTGGTCTGTGTGGGGCCAGGTGTGGGGCGGCCAGGTGTGGTCTGTGGGGGTGGGGCCAGGTGTGGTCTGTGGGGGTGGGGCCAGGTGTGGGGGGCCAGGTGTGGTCTGTGGGGGTGGGGCCAGGTGTGGTCTGTGTGGGGCCAGGTGTGGGGCGGCCAGGTGTGGTCTGTGGGGGTGGGGCCAGGTGTGGTCTGTGTGGGGGTGGGGCCAGGTGTGGGGGGCCAGGTGTGGTCTGTGTGGGGGTGGGGCCAGGTGTGGGGGGGCCAGGTGTGGTCTGTGTGGGGGTAGGGCTGGGTGTTGTCAGTGGGGGGGGGTGGGAAGCCGACCCTGTCTGTAGATGGTGTCGATGAGGGAATCGGGATAAATCCTCTGTCTGGGAGAGAGGCTATGATTGGAGAAGAGTGGAACTGAGCGAGCTCATCACATGAGCTGGACAGCGGAGGAGGAGGAAGGTGCAGTCAAATTGAAGCGATGTGCCGCAGTCCGATTACTGTCCGTGGCTGGTTAGGTTGTGACTCCCATTATGGTCACTGGATCCTGGTTGGGGCTTACTTCATAGAATCGATTGATATTCAAAATCATTGGAACAAGATCTAGAGCGGAGATGAGAGATTTTCACCTGTTGTCAGGGTCAGGAACGCTCGACCTGACCAGGTGGTGGAAGCTGATTCCATAAATTTCAAAAGGGAGTTGGATGGGTTCTTGATGAGGAACTGACGGTTACAGACACGAGTGGAGGGTGTGGGAGGCTGTGGGATTAAGCACGGCTGCTCTAAGCCGGTACAGGCGTGACCGGGCAAAGTGTCAAGTTTCTGATCTAGCGCAGTTTGGCCCATCGTGCCTGTGCTGGCTCTTTGAAAGAGCTCTCCAATTAGTTCCGCAGCCCCGCTAACGAGTATTTACCCAATTTGACTTGCCATCCCCCTAGTGTTGATACCGAGCGTGATTCTCCTTCCCAAACCCCATTGATCTTGTCCGGGGACTGTTTACTGGCCCCACCCTGGCAGCCTCAAACGGCCCAATTTCAACAGCGAGTAGCTGCTGCCCACTGACCTCTGGGCCAGATTTGATCAGGAAGTTGGCCCATTGAGGCCCCGGCCGTACCATCGGCTCCCAGACATGCTTCATAGCTGCCCTCCACCTGGGACTAAATCAATCTCGTTGCGGGCTGATTTTTAACCCAACTCAACAGGGTGGGAACCAGGCTGGCGGGCGGACGGTTAGCATAACCCGCGGGGTTTTACCCACCGAGGTTCCAATCTTAACCTGATCTGCTGAGCGGGTGAGGGGACATCTGCTGACTGAGTCAGGGTTACTCACCCACAGGATTACATGGGCACGGTAGCATAGTGGTCATGTTACTGGACTAGTAATCCAGAGGCCTGGACTAATGATCCGGAGACGTGAGTTCAAATCTCCCCCCCCCACGGCAGCTGGGGAATTTAAATTCAGTTAATTAAATAAATCTGGAATTAAAAAAAAGCTAGTATTAGTAATGGTGACCATGAAACTACCAGATTGTCATAAAAGCCCGACTGGTTCACTGATGTCCTTTAGGGAAGGAAACCTGCTGTCCTTACCTGGTCTGGGCCTATATGTGACTCCAGACCCACAACAATATGGTTGACTCTTAACTGCCCTCTGAAATGCAAGCCACCTTAATGGGCAATAAATGCTGGCATTTTCAGTGATGCCCACATCCCATGAATGAACAATGAGTCTCCACGACACTTGCGGGGTGGGGGGGAAGAAAAGCTCCCAGTTAAACTGGCTGGAGTCAGACCTAGCACAAAGGAAGAAGGTTGTGGTTGTTGGAGGCCAATCATCTCAGCCCCAGGACATTGTGGCAGGAGTTCCTAGGCCCAACCATCTTCAGCTGCTTCATCAATGACCTTCCCTCCATAAGGTCAGAAGTGGGGATGTTCAGCTCCATTCGCAACTCCTCAGATAATGACGCAGTCCGTGCCCACATGCAGCAAGACAACATTTGGGCTTGGGCTGATGCATGGCAAGTAGCATTTGCACTACATAAGTGCCAGGCACTGACCATCTACAAGAAAGTCTAACCACCTCCCCATGACACTCAATGGCATTACCATCGTAGAATAGTTACAGCACAGAAGGAGACCATTCAGCCTGTCGAGCCCGTGCCGGCTCTCTGCAAGAGCACTTCAGCTCGTCCCTTTTCCCTGTAGTATTTATCCAACTCCCTTTTGAAAGCCACGATTGAATCTGCCTCCAGCACCCTTTCAGACCGTGCATTCCAGATCCTAACCACTCGCTGCGTAAAAACGTTTTTCCTCATGTCGCCTTAAATCTGTGTCCTCTGGTTCTTGACCCCTCTGCCAATGGGAACAGTTTCTCTCTATCTACTCTGTCCAGACCCCTCATGATTTTGAACACCTCTATCAAATCTCCTCTCAATCTTCTCTGCTCTAAGGAGAACAACCTCAGCTTCTCCAGTCTATCCACGTAACTGAAGTCCCTCATTTCTGGAGCCATTCTTGTAAATCTTTTCTGCACCCTCTCGAGGCCTTCACATTCTTCCTAAAGTGTGGTGCCCAGAATTGGACACAATACTCCAGTTGAGGTCGGACCAGTGTTTTAAAAAAAAAAAGCAGCATCATAACTTCCTTGTTTTTGTACTCTATGCCTCTATTTATGAAGCCCAGGATTCCATAAGCTTTTTTAACCACTTTCTCAACCTGCCCTTTCACCTTCAACAATTTGTGCACAAATACCCCCAGGTCTCTCCAGGAATCCCCCACCATCAGCATCCTGGGGGGTCACCATTGACCAGGAAACTTAACTGGACCAGCCACATAAATACTGTGGCAACAAGAGCAGGTCAGAGGCTGGGTATTCTGTGGCGAGTGTTTCACCTCCTGACTCCCTAAAGCCTTTCCACCATCTACAAGACACAAGTAAGGAGTGTGATGGAATACTCTCCACTTGCCTGGTTGAGTGCAGCTCCAACAACACTCAAGAAGCTCAACACCATCCAGGACAAAGCAGCCCGCTTGATTGGCAGCCCATCCAGCACCTTAAACATTCATTCCCTCCCCCACTGGCGTACCGTGGCTGCAGTGTGTACCATCTACAAGATGCACTGCAGCAACTCGCCAAGGCTTCTTCGGCAGCACCTCCCAAACCCTCGACCTCTTCCACCTAGAAGGACAAGGGCAGCAGGTGCATGGGAACACCACCACCTCCAAGTTCCCCTCCAAGTCACACACCATCCTGACTTGGAAGTATATTGCCGATCCTTCATCGTCGCTGGGTCAAAATCCTGGAACTCCCTCCCTAACAGCACTGTGGGAGCACCTTCACCACACGGACTGCAGCGGTTCAAGAAGGAGGCTCACCACCACCTTCTCGAGGGGCAACTAAGGCTGGGCAATAAATGCTGGCCTTGCCAGCGACGTCCATAGCCTGTAAATGAATTGAGTTTTTTTGGTTTATTAATTTTAAAAATAGTGAAGGTCGGGTGGGGAAAGGTTATTTGACCGGGTGGGGAAAGGCTATTTGACCGAGTGGGCAAGTCATGTGATGGAACCTCCAGGAATGTGTCCAACCAGAGTTGGCGCCACATGCTGGGTCCTTTCTTTAAATGTACAGAACGGGCCTGACCAGAGGCGGATGGGAGGCCAGGAGAGGCTGGAAAAGGGTGACCAGATTTTCATCCTTTACGTGTGGGGCCAGGAGGAGCCTCTTTAAAGGGAATCGAGGGATATGGGGATCGGGCGGGAAAGTGGAGTTGAGGTGGATGATCAGCCATGATCTCATTGAATGGTGGAGCAGGCTCGAGGGGCCGTGGGGCGGAGCGGGGCCGTGGGGCGGAGCGGGCTCGAGGGGCCGAGTGACCCACTCCTGCTCCTGTTTCTTGTGTTCTTCTCTGGGCCCACCAGGGAACTTTAGGTCTCCCCCGTCCCTTCCCACTGACCGTGAGGCCCTCCTTTAACCACACCCCCCTGCCCCTCAACCACTTGCCTCAGTACCGGGAGCCGTGTTGCGGCCTCCCGGCAGCGGACTGAAGGAGGCCGCGCAGTCGAGGCCCAGGCATCAAACCCGGGGCTTTAGACTTGCACCGCACAGAAGGAGGCCATTTGGCCCATTGCTCTGAAAGCGCTCGCCCCTCTGTCTCATTCCCTTTCCCCATTCAGCCCATCACCCCCTGTGATTAGCCACATAGGAGCAGGAGGAGGCCATTCAGCCCCTCGAGCCTGTGCTGCCATTCAATGAGATTGTGGCCTATCTGTATCTCCGCTCCATTTACCTGCCACTGCTCCATATCCTTTAATACCCTTACTCAATAAAAATCTATCGATCTCAGTTTTGAAAGCTCCAATTGACTCCCAGCCTTGACAGCTTTTTGTGGGAGAGAGTTCCAGATTTCCGCCACCCTTTGTGTGAAGAAGTGCTTCCTGACATCACCCCTGAACGGCCTGGCTCTAATTTTAAGGTTCTGCCCTCTTGTTCTGGACTCCCCCAGCATAGGAAAGAGCAGGTGAATGGGACTAAAAGGAGAGCTGCTCTTTCAGAGAGACAGCACTGATGCGATGGGCCGAAGGGCCTCCTTCTGTATTGTTAAACATGCACGATTGGTGGGGTAGAGACAACGAGGGCCTCGGCTCCTGTCCCTGATCCACCCCTGATCCTCGCTCCCTCGCGCTACCTCCTCCTCCTCCTTCAATTTATGATAAAACAAAATGCATAAACCGAAGGCACCAGGCAGGGTCTGTGTGCTGGTGAACAGATTGACTCTGGGACACGAGCACCAGGGCACCGAGTCTTTGTGCGAAGTTGTGTTTGAAGATTGGTCGCCTCAAGGCTGTACAGCAGTGAGGTGGGCGCTCACTAATCAACTGCCAGCAGGGGGCAGTGCCGGCCTAGGACATTGACCCAGAACCTTAACAGGAACAAGTTTAGTGAACGAGTCCTCCGATTCTGGGGGGGTCGAATTTGGGCCTCGTGCCCGATATCACACTTGTAGAATGGGTGTAAAGAGGGGCAATTTTGGGAGGAACACCCCCTGTGCCGATCAGTGCCGTGGTGGGGTCTAGGTACCTTAATTGGGCATAACAACAGAAAACGCTGGAAAAACTCAGCAGGCCAGGCAGCATCCGTGGAGAGAGAAAGAGAGTTGACGTTTCAGGTCGATGACCTTTCATCAGAACTGGGAAGAGCTGGAAATCAAATAGATTTAAGGCCAGGGTAAAGCTGGGAAAAGGGGGAGGGGATAAAGGAACAAAGGAGGAGATGAAGAGACATTAAGAGACATTAAGAGATATGCAAGGCTAGAGGTGGTGTTAATGTGACAGATTAAGGCTGAATGAAGTGTGAAATCTACTGGCAGAATGAAGGACAGCTGCCAGCTTCTAGGAGGAAAAAAAAGGTGGGGGGGACAAATAAAAGGGTAGATAAAATAAAATATAAATGTGATTGGAGCTGAGGTTATGATCTAAAATTGTTGAACTCGATATTGAGTCCAGAGGGCTGTAGCGTGCCTAAACGAAAGATGAGGTGCTGTTCCTCGAGCTTACGCTGAGCTTCCGTGGAACAGTGTATTAGGCCGAGGACGGTGAGGTCAGAGTGGGAGTGAAGCGGTGAATTAAAGTGACGCTTCAACAAAAAACTTTTCTTCTTCCTTTCCGATGTCAAGGATCGCAAGCTTCAACAACTCTTGGACACTAAAGCCCCTCCGGAACCTTCTTCCCCTTCACTTTCCTCTGACCCCCCTTCTCCCAATCTCACCCCCTGCCGCGTTTTCACTATCCCCTCTGACCTTCCCCTCTCTGACTCCGAACGATCAGTCCTCAGCAAAGGCCTGAGCTTCATCCCCTTACGCCCCCATCTCAATGAATTTCGAGCTCGGCACGATGCTGAGCTCTTTTTCCGCCGCCTCCGTCTCCGTGCCCACTTCTCTGGCCAGGAGTCTTCCCCCCGCACGGCTGACCCTTTCTCCCGCTTTCAGAATTCTCGTTCCACCTGGACCCCTCCCTCTGGCCTCTTACCCTCTCTTGATCTTTTCATTGCTAACTGCCGCCGTGACATCGGCCAGCTCAATTTCTCTGCTCCCCTCACTCACTCCAACCTACCTCCCTCTGAACTTGCAGCACTCCATTCTCTCCGATCCAACCCTGACATTGTCATTAAACCTGCTGACAAGGGTGGCGCTGTTGTTGTTTGGCGAACCGACCTATACCTAGCGGAAGTTGAACGCCAACTCTCTGACACCTCCTCCTACCTCCACCTGGACCATGACCCCACTACCGAACATCAAGCCACCGTGTCCAAGACTGTCACTGACCTCATCTCCTCTGGAGATCTTCCCCCCACGGCCGCCAACCTCATAGTTCCCCAACCCCGCACAGCCCGCTTCTACCTCCTTCCCAAGATCCACAAACAGGACTGCCCCGGTAGACCCATCGTTTCAGCCTGTTCTTGCCCCACGGAACTTATCTCTTCCTATCTCGACTCTATTTTTTCTCCCCTTGTCCAGTCTCTTCCCACCTACATCCGCGACTCTTCCGATGCCCTCCGCCATTTTAACAGTTTCCAGTTTCCCGGCCCCAACCGTCTCCTCTTCACTATGGACGTACAATCCCTCTACACCTCCATTCCCCACCAGGATGGCCTGAGGGCGCTCCGCTTCTTCCTTGAACAGAGGCCCAACCAGTCCCCATCCACCACCACCCTCCTCCGCCTGGCTGAACTTGTTCTCACATTGAACAACTTCTCCTTTGACTCTACCCATTTCCTCCAAATTAAAGGTGTTGCTATGGGTACCCGCATGGGTCCTAGCTATGCCTGCCTTTTCGTGGGATATGTGGAACACTCTTTGTTCCAGTCCTACTCGGGTCCCCTCCCTCACCTCTTTTTCCGGTACATTGATGACTGTATCGGTGCCGTCTCCTGCTCTCGCCCTGAACTAGAACATTTCATTCACTATGCTTCCAATTTCCACCCTTCCCTCACCTTCACATGGTCCATCTCCGACTCTTCTCTTCCCTTCCTCGACTTCTCCATCTCCATCTCTGGGGATAGGTTATTGACTAACATTCACTACAAGCCCACCGACTCCCACAGCTACCTGGACTACACTTCCTCCCACCCCGCCTCCTGTAAGGACTCTATTCCATTCTCCCAGTTTCTCCGTCTCCGCCGCATCTGCTCTGATGATGCCACCTTCCATACCAGTGCTTCCGACATGTCTTCCTTTTTCCTCAACCGAGGATTCCCCTCTACCGTGGTCGACACGGCCCTCGACCGTGTCCGTTCTATCTCCCGCACATCTGCCCTCACCCCTGCCCCTCCCTCCCGGAACCACGATAGGGTTCCCCTTGTCCTCACCTTTCACCCCACCAGCCTCCACATTCAACGGATCATCCTCCGCCATTTCCGCCACCTCCAGCGTGATCCCACCACCAAACACATCTTCCCCTCACCTCCCCTTTCAGCATTCCGCAGGGACCGCTCCCTCCGCGACACCCTAGTCCACTCCTCTACCACCCCCAGCACCCCTTCCCCTTCGCCCGGCACCTTCCCGTGCACGCGCAGGAGATGCAACACATGCCCTTATACCTCCCCTCTTCCCACTGTCCAGGGCCCCAAACACCCCTTCCAGGTGAAACAGCGATTTACTTGTACTTCCTGCAATTTAGTATACTGTATTCGCTGCTCACGATGTGGACTCCTCTACATTGGGGAGACCAAACGCAGATTGGGTGACCGCTTTGCGGAACACCTCCGTTCAGTCCGTAAGGGGGACCCCGAGCTCCCGGTGGCCTGTCACTTTAATTCACCGCTTCACTCCCACTCTGACCTCACCGTCCTCGGCCTAATACACTGTTCCACGGAAGCTCAGCGTAAGCTCGAGGAACAGCACCTCATCTTTCGTTTAGGCACGCTACAGCCCTCTGGACTCAATATCGAGTTCAACAATTTTAGATCATAACCTCAGCTCCAATCACATTTATATTTTATTTTATCTACCCTTTTATTTGTCCCCCCCACCTTTTTTTTCCTCCTAGAAGCTGGCAGCTGTCCTTCATTCTGCCAGTAGATTTCACACTTCATTCAGCCTTAATCTGTCACATTAACACCACCTCTAGCCTTGCATATCTCTTAATGTCTCTTAATGTCTCTTCATCTCCTCCTTTGTTCCTTTATCCCCTCCCCCTTTTCCCAGCTTTACCCTGGCCTTAAATCTATTTGATTTCCAGCTCTTCCCAGTTCTGATGAAAGGTCATCGACCTGAAACGTCAACTCTCTTTCTCTCTCCACGGATGCTGCCTGGCCTGCTGAGTTTTTCCAGCGTTTTCTGTTGTTATTTCGGATTTCCAGCATCTGCAGTATTTTGCTACCTTAATTGGGCAAATGGTATGTTGGCCTTTATTACAAGAGGATTTGAGTATAAGAGTAAAGATGTCTTACTGCAATTATATAGGGCCCTGGTGAGACCACACCTGGAGTATTGTGTACAGTTTTGGTCTCCTTACCTAAGGAAGGATATACTTGCCATAGAGGGAGTGCAACGAAGGTTCACCAGACTGGTTCCTGGGATGGGAGAGATTGAGTAGACTAGGCCTATATTCTCTAGAGTTTAGAAGAGTGAGAGGTGATCTCATTGAAACATACAAAATTCTTACAGGGCTTGACAGGGTAGATGCAGGGAGGATGTTTCCCCTGGCTGGGGAGTCTAGAACCAGGGGTCACAGTCTCAGAATAAGGGGTCGGCCATTTAGGACTGAGATGAGGAGAAATTTCTTCACTCAGAGGGTGGTGAATCTTTGGAATTCTCTACCCCAGAGGGCTGTGGAGGCTCAGTTGTTGAGTATATTGAAGACAGAGATCAATAGATTTTTGAATATTAAGGGAATCAAGGGATATGGGGATAGTGCAGTAAAGTGAAGATGAGGTCGGAGATCAGCCATGATCTTATTGAATGGCGGAGCAGGCTCGAGGGGCCGAATGGCCGACTCCTGCTCCTATGTCTTATGTTCTTAAACCCCCTCATTTATATACGGAAGGGCCTAACTCCTGTCTGGGGAGCCTGGCACTAAATTAGTGAGCGATGGCTCGGGCTCGGGGCCTGTTCCGCTCGGGATTCTTCAGCGGTCACCGTGGCCTAAGCAGCGCTCTCCACCAAAAAAAAACCTTGCCCCTGGGAGACATCCCTGGAGTCTCCAGGAATGAAAGATTAATATCCCGGTCGCGGCTGAGAGCAAAAACCCGGGAGAAAAATCACCGGGACAATTAAAAACACTTTCTAGTTTTAGTTGTGAATTTATTGGGGGTGGGGGACGGCCATGTGACTGGTGCAGCGTTGGAGGTGGGAGGTCGCTTGATGAATCCTCCTGGAATATGTCAACAACAACAACAACTTGTATTTATATAGCGTCTTTAACGTAGTAAAACATCCCAAGGTGCTTCACAGGAGTATTTTAAGACAAAAAATTTGACACCGATCCACATTAGGATAAATTAGGGCAGGTGACCAAAAGCTTGGGAAAAGAGGTCGGTTTTAAGGTGAGTCTTAAAGGAGGAAAGAGAGGCGGAGAGGTTTAGGGAGGGAATTCCAGAGCTTAGGGCCTAGGCAACAGAAGGCACGGCCGCCAATGGTTGAGCGATTATAATCAGGAATACTCAAGAGGGCAGAATTAGAGGAGCGCAGATATCTCGGGGGGTTGTGGGGCTGAAGGAGATTACAGAGATAGGAAGGGGCGAGGCCATGGAGGGATTTGAAAACAAGGATGAGAATTTTGAAATCGAGGCGCTGCTTAACTGGGAACCAATATAGGTCAGCGAGCACAGGGGGTGATGGGTGAACGGGAATTGGTGCGAGTTAGGACACGGGGCAGCAGAGTTTTGGATCACCTCAAGTGTACGTAGGGTGGAATGTGGGAGGCCAACCAGGAGTGCGTTGGAGTCAAGTCTAGAGGTAACAAAGGCATGGATGAGGGTTTCAGCAGCGGATGAGCTGAGGCAAGGGTGGAGACGGACGATGTTACAACCAGAATTGGTGATCGCCCCTCCCACACCTGCCCCCTTCCCCCGGGACCTGCCCCCTTCCCCCGGGACTTGCCCCAGGGGTGTAACCGGTGAGGCAGGAGGCCTGAAACCGGAATGCCGGCCGATGGACTGAGCTGCCACTGCCTAAACTGCCGAGACCTAGTTCTGGGTGAAGCCTCTGGCCTCCCTGGTTGGGGTACGGGGCTCCGAGCTTGCCCCAAAACTGGATGTAACCAAGTTTAAAAAAAAATCTTTGCCCCTTTTTCCTTCCTGTGCTGGGGCAGACTGCTGCCTGGTGACTGACGTCAACACAGACGTCTGTCTGAGACTCTGGAGACGCAAATTAATTATTCGGATCAGACGCAAGAGGCTGCAACACTCGTCAATTAAATTCTT
The DNA here is from genome assembly GCA_030390025.1 of Squalus acanthias. Lineage (NCBI taxonomy): Eukaryota > Metazoa > Chordata > Chondrichthyes > Squaliformes > Squalidae > Squalus > Squalus acanthias. The sequence goes on along the minus strand of JASTWF010001233.1, from coordinate 53,163 downwards.
TACAACTGAGCTGAGGGGATCACATGGGGTAAACAGATAAAGAACCACACAATGTACTTGCATTTCTATAGCGCCTTTCACCACCCCAGGACGTCCCAAAGCGCTGTACATTCGGCCCATCGAGTCTGCGCTGGCTCTTCCGAAGACCAATCCAGTCAGTCCCACTCCCCCGCTCTTTCCCCATATCCCTGCAATTTTTTCTCCTCCAAGTATTTATCCAACTCCCTTTTGAAAGCCACGATTGAATCTGCCCGTTGAGCCCTTTCAGGCCGTGCATTCCAGATCCTAACCACTCGCTGCGTAAAAAAGTTTTTCCTCATGTCGCCTTTGGTTCTTCTGCCAATCACCTTAAATCTGTGTCCTCTGGTTCTCGACCCTTCCGCCAATGGGAACAGTTTCTCTCATGATTTTGAACACCTCTATCAAATCTCCTCTTGATCTTCTCTGCTCCAAGGGGAACAACCCAGCTTCTCCAGTCTATCAGTGTAACTGAAGTCCCTCATCCCTGGAACCATTCTCGTAAATCTTTTCTGCACCCTCTCTAAGGCTTTCGCATCCTTCCTAAAGTGCGGTGCCCAGAATTGGACACAATACTCCAGTTGAGGTTGAACCAGTGAGGTTCATCATAACTTCCTTGCTTTTGTACGTCGAAGCCTCTATTTATGAAGCCCTTTTACTATTTGTGTTTGTAAAGGACTTTTGGTTTCCTTTAGATGTTGCCTGTGAATCTAGTCTCATACTCTCTCCGAATATGAAACCAGATTCCCGAGAGGCGTTTCAATAAAAAATACATCACAGCAAATTCGAGTCATGAGGAGCAGAGCCCGGTGGCGATGGATTGGCATGAGTCACGAGCAACAGCCTGACTTTATATATTCGTTTATTCATTCTTGGGATGTGGGTTCAAGAAGGCGGCTCACCCCCACCTTCTCAAGGGCGATTAGGGATGGGCAATAAATGCTGGCCTTGCCGGCGACGTCCACATCCCATAAACGAATAAATTAATAAAAAAGAGGGCAGTTAAGAGTCAACCAGGTTGGTGGGGGTCTGGAGTCACGTATAGGCCCAGACTGGGTAAGGACGGCAGGTTTCCTTCCCTAAAGGGACATCAGTGAACCAGTTGGGTTTTTACGACAATCCGACAGCTTCACGGTCACTTTTACTGATCCCAGTTTTTTTAAAAATTGAATTCAAATTCTCAAACTTGCCAAGAGAGATGGATTTGAATTGCCGTTCTCAGGATTACTCGTCCAGTAACACGATCACTGCACCCCCGTATCCGTGCATTCAATTCGTTTTGTTTGCTAACCCAGCTCTCTCCCAAAGTGCTTGATGGCCACTGACCTTTTGAAGAGTATATGTGGATGATTGGGACTTGGGCATAAGGAGCACATTCTCATAATATACTGGTGACAAATGGTAGGGGGTTTGGGATGGGGTGATGAGGACTGATCAGGGAGGCCCAGATGGATTCATGGGGTGGGCAATCAGGCGGCAGCTGCAGTTTAACGTGGGTAAGTGAGAATCAATACATTTTGGGTATAAATGAAAGAATGGGAATATACGCATTCTGAAGGGGGAGGGCGAACAGTCAGAGGTCGTGGTTCACATTGGTACCAATGACATAGGTAGAAAGAGGGATGAGGTCCTGCAACAAGAATTTAGGGAGCTAGGTAGCAGATTAAAAAGCAGGACCTCAAAGGTTGTAATCTCTGGATTACTCCCGGTGCCACGTGCTAGTGAGTATAGGAATAGGAGGATAGAGCAGATTAATGTGTGGCTAAAGAGTTGGTGCAGGAGGGAGGGCTTTAGTTTCCTGGATCACTGGGTCTGCTTCTGGGGAAGGTGGGACCTGTACAAGTCAGACGGGTTGCACCTGAACCGGAACGGGACCAACATCCTTGCGGGGAGGTTTGCTAGTACTGTTGAGGGGGGGGTGGGGGGGGGTTTTAAACTAACTTGGCAGGGGGATGGGATACGGAGTGGAGCTATAGTAGGGGGTGATGCACAGCCAAATATAGAGGAAAAAACAAGTCAGCCTGGAAGGCAGAGCAAATATGTAACAGCACAAGGGAGTATGGCAAGGCTGGATGGCATTTATTTTAATGCAAGGAGTCTTGCGAGTAAGGCAGATGAATTGAAGGTGTTGATGAACACATGGGAGTATGATATTGTTGCTATCACAGAGACATGGTTGAGGGAGGGGCAGGACTGGCAGCTCAATATTCCGGGGTATAGATTCTTCAGGTGAGACAGAGGGGGGTGTAAAAGAGGAAGGGGTGTCGCAATATTAATCAAGGAGTCAATTACTGCTGTAAGGAGGGATGATATCTTAGCAGGTTCCTCTAATGAGGCCATATGGGTAGAACTTAAAAACAAAAAGGGGGCAAGCACTTTGCTGGGAGTGTACTATAGGCCCCCAAACAGTCAGGGGGAGATAGAGGAACAGATATGTCGGCAGATCTCAGAGAAGTGTAGAAATAATAGGGTAATAATAGTAGGGGATTTCAACTTCCCCAATATTAACTGGGATAGTCAGAGTGTGAAAGGCTTAGAGGGTGCGGAATTCTTAAAGTGCATCCAGGAGAGCTTTTTGAGCCAGCATGTAGAAAGTCCTACAAGAGAGGGGGCGGTACTGGACCTAATTCTAGGGAATGCAGCTGGGCAAGTGGTAGAAGTGTTAGTAGGAGAGCATTTTGGTGACAGTGACCATAATTCAGTGAGATTTAAGGTAGTCATGGAAAAGGACAAAGATGGACCGGAAATAAAGGTTCTAAATTGGGGGAAGGCCGATTTTAATATGATAAGGCAGGATCTGGCCAAAGTCGACTGGGATCAGCTACTTGTAGGAAAATCCACATCAGAGCAGTGGGAGTCTCTCAGAAAGGAAATAGAGAGAGTACAACGCCAACATGTTCCCGTAAAGGTCAAGGGTGGGACCAACAAGCCCAGGGAACCCTGGATGTCAAGGGATATACAAGAAAGGATTAGGAAAAAAAGGGAGGCTTTTGGCAGATACAAAGGACTAAAAACAATGGAAGCCCAAGAGGTGCAGGGGGGTACTTAAAAAAGAAATTAGGAGAGCGAAGAGGGGGCATGAAAAAACACTGGCAGGCAAAATAAAGGAAAATCCCAAGGTGTTTTATAAGTATATTAAGGGCAAGAGGATAACCAGGGAAAGAGTAAGGCCCATTAGGGACCAAAGTGGCAATCTGTGTGTAGAGCCAGAAGATGTAGGTGAGGTGTTAAATGAATATTTTGCATCTGTGTTCACTATGGAGAAGGACGATGTAGGCATAGAAATCAGGCAGGGGGATTGTGATATACTTGAACAAATTAGTATTGAGAGGGAGGAGGTACTAGCGGTTTTAGCGGGCTTAAAAGTGGATAAATCCCCAGGCCCAGACGAGATGTATCCCAGGCTGCTGTGTGAGGCAAGGGAGGAGATTGCAGGGGCTCTGACACAAATTTTCAGAACCTCTCTGGCCACAGGGGAGGTGCCAGAGGACTGGAGGACAGCTAACGTAGTACCATTATTCAAGAAGGGTAGTAGGGATAAACCAGGGAACTACAGGCCAGTGAGCCTAACATCAGTGGGAGGGAAATTATTGGAAAAAATTCTGAGGGACAGAATTAGTCTCCACTTGGAGAGGCAAGGATTAATCAAGGATAGTCAGCATGGCTTTGTCAGGAGGAGATCATGTCTGACTAATATGATTGAATTTTTCGAGGGGTTAACTAGGTGTGTGGATGAGGGTAGTGCAGTTGATGTAGTCTACATGGACTTCAGTAAGGCTTTTGACAAAGTCCCGCATGGGAGACTGGTCAAGAAGGTAAGAGCCCATGGGATCCAGGGCAACTTGGCACATTGGATCCAAAATTGGCTTAGTGGCAGGAGGCAGAGGGTGATGGTCGAAGGTTGTTTTTGTGACTGGAAGCCTGTGTCCAGTGGTGTACCGCAGGGATCGGTGCTGGGTCCTTTGCTGTTTGTAGTGTACATTAATGATTTAGATATGAATGTAGGAGGTATGATCAGTAAGTTCGCAGATGACACAAAAATTGGTGGGGTGGTAAATAGCGAGGAGGGAAGCCTCAGGCTACAGGACGATATAGATGGGTTGGTCAGATGGGCAGAACAGTGGCAAATGGAATTTAACCCTGAAAAGTGTGAGGTGATGCATTTTGGGAGGACTAACAAGGCAAGGGAATACACAATGAATGGTAGGACCCTAGGAAGGACAGAGGATCAGAGGGACCTTGGTGTGCATGTACATAGATCCCTGAAGGCAGCAGGACAGGTAGATAAGGTGGTTAAAAGGGCATTTGGGATACTTGCCTTCATTAGCCGAGGCATAGAATATAAGAGCAGGGAGGTTATGATGGAGCTGCACAAAACGCTAGTTAGACCACAGCTGGAATACTGTGTGCAGTTCTGGTCACCACACTATAGGAAGGATGTGATTGCATTGGAGAGGGTGCAGAGGAGATTCACCAGGATGTTAGCTGGGCTGGAGCGCTTCAGCTATGAAGAGAGACTGGACAGGCTGGGGTTGTTTTCCTTAGAGCAGAGAAGGCTGAGGGGGGACCTGATTGAGATGTACAAAATTATGAGGGGCAGAGATAGGGTAGATAGAAAGGAACTTTTCCCCTTAGTAGAGGGGTCAATAACCAGGGGGCATAGTTTCAAAGTAAGGGGCAGGAGGTTTAGAGGGGATTTGAGGAAAAAAAATTTGGTTGGAATCTGGAACTCACTGCCTGAAAGGGTGGTAGAGGCAGGAACCCTCACACCTTCACCACACGGACTGCAGCGGTTCAAGAAGGCGGCTCACCACCACCTTCTCGAGGGCAACTAGGGATGGGCAATAAATGCTGGCCTTGCCAGCGACGCCCACATCCCATAAACGAATAAATAAAAATTACAAAGGGTTTTGATAGAGTGAATAGGGAAAGACTATTTCCTGTGGTTGGGGGGTCAGTGACGAGGGGACATCAGTTTAAAATAGTCACTGAGAGTGAGGAGAAACCTCTTTACACAGAGGGTTGTTGCAGTATGGAATGCATCGCCACAGGGAGTGGTTGAGGCAGAGACCATTACATCTTTTAAGGGAATGAAGATAAATATTTAGAGTAGAGGAAGATACTGGGCTATGGAGAGAGAACAGGGCAGTGGGATTAGTTTGGGATTGATACAGGGCCACGGGGAGAGAGCGGGGCAGTGGGATTAGTTTGGGATTGATACAGGGCCACGGGGAGAGAGCGGGGCAGTGGGATTAGTTTGGGATTGATACAGGGCCACGGGGAGAGAGCGGGGCAGTGGGATTAGTTTGGGATTGATACAGGGCCACGGGGAGAGAGCGGGGCAGTGGGATTAGTTTGGGATTGATACAGGGCCACGGGGAGAGAGCGGGGCAGTGGGATTAGTTTGGAATTGATACAGGGCCACGGGGAGAGAGCGGGACAGTGGGATTAGTTTGGAATTGATACAGGGTTATGGGGAGAGCGGGACAGTGGGATTAGTTTGGGATTGATACAGAGCTTGGGGGGAGCGGGGCAGTAGGATTAATTTGGGATTGATACAGGGCTTTGGGGAGAGAGTGGGGCAGTGGGATTAGTTTGGGATTGATACAGGGCGATGGGGAGAGCGGGACAGTGGGATTAGTTTGGGATTGATACAGAGCTCGGGGGGAGTGGGGCAGTGGGATTAGTTTGGAATTGATACAGGGCTATGGGGAGAGTGGGGCAGTGGGATTAGTTTGGAATTGATACAGAGCTCGGGGGGAGTGGGGCAGTGGGATTAGTTTGGGATTGATACAGAGCTCGGGGGGAGCGGGACAGTGGGATTAGTTTGGGAATGATACAGAGCTCGGGGGGAGTGGGGCAGTGGGATTAGTTTGGGATTGATACAGAGCTCGGGGGGAGCGGGACAGTGGGATTAGTTTGGGAATGATACAGAGCTCGGGGGGAGTGGGGCAGTGGGATTAGTTTGGGATTGATGGAGTGTAATGGAATAGCCATATTTCAGAAAAATACACCATCCTATGAACAGATTTCTGATATTAATACATGACATACTGGGTTTAAAAGTCTGGAACGCCTCGGCGACTCAGGCTGCAAACACAATACAGGCTTTTGAGATATGAACAGTTGATAACAAAAGCTGTAAACACCAAACAAACTTTTGAAATGGGAAATGGTTATTGACACTGACACAATGGCCTATTGAAGAAGCAAAGAGTTTGTCCCAAGAAGTCTAGAGTTTGGAACCAAAACAATAGCAATGTCCAAGTAAAGTGTTAAAATCTAACACGTCGAACAGGTGCACAGAACATTAAAAAAACAAGTGCCTTTGAAAAAATGACATCAAGAAAAAGAAATACCTGCCGTAAAATAGTTTTATGTTAAACTTAGAACAAGGAGACATAATTCTTAATACAACCAATTGAAATAGCTAAGAAATGCAAAAAACACCCTGGTTGAAGTGGTTTTGAATTACATATTGTAAAAGATACAAACAGAACACTTTGAAGATATAATATCAATGGATACATCTAGCAATCACATTGTGTTTGTATTGAAAATGGAATAGTTAGGAGACACGACGTCTGCTAACAAGCAGTTAAGGTGATATTAAGAATTGAAATGAAAGACCTTCGAAAGAATGGCATCAAAGAGATAAATCTGTAATAACCAGGATATGATAAGTTTTTGAAACACCTATACAGCAGACAGGATTCTAAGAGTTGGCAGCTGAAATGACAGTAAGAATAGAAAAGAATTCAATAGAGAATGACTGGAGATAATTAGCTTACATCAGAAGAAAACTTCAAAGAATAAACCACTAAAAAAAGGTATAAAAATAGAGCTTTTCAGATAGAGAGTCAGAAGTCGCTGGGAAGGGGCAGAGCGATTCTCGCCTTCAGAACCACTCTGCAGGCCTACAACTCTGAGTCTCGGGTAATCAAGGTATTTGATTTTGGTGGATATTCTGGATTAAGAAGTAAGTAGAAGTGTGGAAATATAACGAAGTTAAGATTTGAGAATAAGGATCTCTGATAAGAAATGTAAGCTATTTGTATTTTGGACTGTTAAAGTTGCGATGAAATCAACAGCTGTTAAACTACATGTCAGTTCTTTAATAAATCTATATATTTTTAGAATTGTCTCACAGAGTAATTTCTGTATCAATCTCATGAACTCAATTTCTGTACACTCCTTTGAGAGGAGTTGCAGAATTCTGGGGGGTTTTCCGGAGCCTCATAATATCCGGAAGATTACAGTCTAGTTAAACTTGTTAAAAGTGCTATCCGGAGGACGGTAACATCTTCGGGCCATTCCTTTCCTTTAGGGAGAGATAGTCTGAACCTTTAGATCCAATTAAGCATCTCTAGGATTTGGCTACTGCTAACTTTAGTTGAAGGTGAACGTCTGGGGAATACGCCTGATCTGGGGCAGCCCGAAAAGGGCTAGGACTTGTAATTATCCCTTCAATAGGGCTCGAGGAGAGAGCGGGCAGTGGGATTAATTTGGGATTGATACAGGGCTTTAGGGAGAGAGTGGGGCAGTGGGATTAGTTTGGGATTGATACAGGGCGATGGGGAGAGAGCGGGACAGTGGGATTAGTTTGGGATTGATACAGGGCTATGGGGAGAGAGTGGGACAGTGGGATTAGTTTAGGGATTGATACAGGGCTATGGCGAGAGAGCGGGACAATGGGATTAGTTTGGGATTGATACAGGACTATGGGGAGACAGTGGGGCAGTGGGATTAATTTTGGATTGATACAGGGCTATGGGGAGAGAGCGGAGCAGTGGGATTAGTTTGGGATTGATACAGGGCTATGGGGAGAGAGCAGGACAGTGGGATTAGTTTGGGATTGATACAGGGCCACGGGGAGAGAGCGGGGCAGTGGGATTAGTTTGGGATTGATACAGGGCCACAGGGAGAGAGCGGGGCAGTGGGATTAGGTTGGGATTGATACAGGACTATGGGGAGACAGTGGGGCAGTGGGATTAATTTTGGATTGATACAGGGCTATGGGGAGAGAGCGGGACAGTGGGATTAGTTTTGGGATTGATAGAGGGCTGTGGGGAGAGAGCGGGGCAGTGGGATTAGTTTGGGATTGATACAGGGCCACAGGGAGAGAGCGGGGCAGTGGGATTAGTTTGGGATTGATACAGGGCCACAGGGAGAGAGCGGGGCAGTGGGATTAGGTTGGGATTGATAGAGGGCCACAGGGAGAGAGTGGGACAGTGGGATTAGTTTGGGATTGATACAGGGCCACGGGGAGAGAGCGGGGCAGTGGGATTAGTTTGGGATTGATACAGGACTATGGGGAGAGAGTGGGGCAGTGGGATTAGTTTGGGATTGCTCTAGCAAAGAGGTGGCACCGATAAGATGGGCCGAATGCCTTCCTCCTGTGCTGTGGATCTCTCGGGAACGATGCCCCTCCCAGTAGTAGTGTCATGCTCGTGTTTTAGACGTGTATTGTGTAGACTGGACTGGACCGCGGCAGCTGTGGTTCCGGAGAACAGGTCAAGGTGAAGTTCAAGAGTCCCCAGGACCAGCGCGGGGTTAATATCACATCCTCGAGCGGTCAAGTCAGGCACTGAGTAAACCGGGCAAGTAGTGGTGGCAATACTTGCACCCTTGGGCCATTCTGAGAGATTAGAAAAGACACACAGTCCAAGTATGGTGCTGAATGGCCAAGAAATAGAACCTTGCTGGTCTTCTCTATCGCTCCCTCATACAGCTTCAGACGGGGAGAGATGGTGATTGGAGAGTATGTCGTGTGCAGCCTGTCTCATCCTCAGGACATCCCAAAGTGCTCCCCAGCCAATGAATTACTTTCGAAGAGATGGTCAGGAACGCTGGACTGAACTTTGAACCTCTCTGTTCATTGCACGGGCTAAGAAATGCATGGGCCGGAACTTGCTGGTACAATTAACGGTGTGTTAACGACATTAATGCATAAATCAGCCAACATGTTCAGGGGATGAGGCGGTCGCCGTGAGTTACGAATCTCCAGAACTTGCTGGTCGATTCACGCCACTCTGCTGTTAACTTCGCACAAACGGCATCTCGCCCTCCGCCTCCCCATTATTTTTAAGAATTGTTGGATTTGCACATTAATTGCCCGTTAAACTCGCTGCAGCAAGTTAGGGCTGGTGATTAACTGTGTAAGGACCCTTTTAACATGATGATTGTTAATGCAATACCAATCAACCTCTCTGGCCTAGACAGGGAACACCACCACCTCCAAGTTCCCCTCCAAGTCACACACCATCCTGACTTGGAAATATATCGGCCGATCCTTCATCGTCGCTGGGTCAAAATCCTGGAACTCCCTCCCTAACAGCACTGTGGGAGCACCACACGGACTGCAGCGGTTCAAGAAGGCGGCTCACCAGGACCATCTCAAGGGCAACTAGGGATGGGCAATAAATGCCAGCCTTGCCAGCGACGCCCACATCACATGAACAAATAAAAAAAATTTAAACTGTGGAGTCTCATTCCTGCAGGTAGTCAATTGTTGTTGGAGATTTAAAAAAATTCAAATTTTAAATTTTTTTCTTGCTTTTTCTGTCTCTCTCAATCCAATCTTTCTTTCCCTCTCTTTATTTATCTTTCTGTACCTGATTTGACTCTAATTCACCCGATTTCTTTGTCCATCGTTCCTCTGTTTCTTTCTCAATCCTTAAATCTCATTGGTTAAGGAGATAGACTGTTGGTCCAGCCAATGTTTCCTGTAATTTTTTTGGCCTGTGCGGTTTTTACATTGAAAAGCCGGCGCGCCGTTCCGCTTGCGCGGGTTCCCTGGGTGCTGCGTGGCTGGCAGCTTACAGGAACATTGGGTCCCGCCGTTCTCCGCGGTCCCAGATGCCTCGTTGCCCTCGGCGCGCCGTTATCAGCTCGCACTCCCAGCAAGTTACGGCGCAAATTATATTCGAGCAGAAAGGTGCAGGAAAAAGTTTAACTAACGCCGCGCGCGGCGAGAAGCCCCACTCCAGCCAGGCCCGGCCCGGCCCCGTGTTCACTCCTGTGTTAAGGTCAGAGAGGCGGATCCCAGCAAGGTACTGGGAGTGCTCAGTAACATAGGCTCTCTGATGATTTCTGTGTGTCATTTGACGGGATCCCTCAGCCTTGTTTGAGCAGCGAGCGTTTCCCAGGCACCCATCTCTGCACCGTTACCATGGGCAACAAATGGAGCAGAGCTCCCTGAGCTGTAACCAGCTGAAGCTGCTCAGTGCTGTAATCCCATCAATCCCTGCTCAACACTGATAGGAAATATTCCCTTTCTTCTGTCCCAGGAGAAGCCTCACAGTTCAATGATCCTGCCTCAACGCACACACACACACACACTCGCACACACACTCACACACACTCACTCTCACACACACACACTCGCACACACACACACACACACACACACACTCACACACTCACTCTCACACACACACACTCGCACACACACACACACACACTCACACACACTCACTCTCACACACACACACACACACACACACACACTCGCACACACACTCACACACACACTCACACTCACACACACTCGCACACACACACACACGCTCACACACAGCACACACACACACACACACACACTCACACTCACACTCACACTCACTCACTCTCACACACACACTGT
>JASTWF010001233.1:22500-37500 GCA_030390025.1 Squalus acanthias | reverse complement strand
GAGGGAGATGTTCCATTGGGACGGGCTTCACTTGAACCATGCTGGGACCAGTGTCCTGGCGAATCGAATAACTAGGGCTGTAGAGAGGGCTTTAAACTAAATAGTGGGGGGAAGGGTTCAGGTGAGCGGGAATTTCGAAAGTCAAAGAGAAAGGAGAAGGCAATAGAGCAAGGTAGCAATGGGGGTAATGAGAACCAGAGTGTGACAGAATATAGGGAGCTAGCAAATAAATTAAAAAGCAGGTAGTAATCTCAGGATTACTCCCAGTGCCATGCGCTAGCGAGAGCAGAAATAGGAGAATAGACCAGATGAACAAAGGGTCTAATGAGAGGGAGGAACTGAATGAAATCAGTATTTGTAGGGAAATGGTGTTCGGGAAATTGATGGGATTGAAGGCCGATAAATCCCCAGGGCCTGATAATCTACATCCTAGGGTACGTGGAAGCATTGGAAAGAGTGCAAAGGAGATTTACCAGGATGCTGCCTGGTTTGGGGGGGAGGTCTTATGAGGAAAGATTGAGGGAGTTGGGGCTTTTCTCTTTAGAGCGGAGGAGGATGAGAGGCGACTTAATAGAGGTTTATAAGATGATGAGGGGGATAGATAGAGTGGATGTTCAGAGACTATTTCCTCGGGTAGAGGCAGCTGTTACAAGGGGGCATAACTATAAGGTGCATGGGGGGAGATATAGAAGGGATGTCCGAGGTAGATTCTTTACTCAGAGAGTGGTTGGGGTGTGGAATGGACTGCCTGCTGTGATAGTGGAGTCGGACACTTTAGGAACTTTCAAGCGGTTATTGGATAAGCACATGGAGCAGACCAGAGTGATAGGGAGTGTGATAGCTTGATCTTGGTCTCGGACAATGCTCGGCACAACATCGAGGGCCGAAGGGCCTGTACTGTGCTGTACTGTTCTATGTTTCTATGTTTAAGGAAGTGGCCCTAGAAATAGTAGATGCATTGCAGGTCATCTTTCAAAATTCTATAGACTCTGGAACAGTTCCCATGGATTGGAGGGTAGCTAATGTAACCCCACTATTTAAAAAAGGTGGTAGAGAGAAAACGGGGAATTATAGACTGGTAAGCCTGACATCGGTAGTGGGCAAAATGCTAGAGTCTATTATAAATGATGTAATAGCAGAGCACTTGGAAAACAGTGACAGGATCGGACAAAGTCAACATGGATTTACAAAAGGTAAATCATATCTGACTAATCTACTGGAATTTTTTGAGGATGTAACTGGTAGAATAGATAAGGGAGAACCAGTGGATGTGGTGTATTTGGATTTTCAGAAGGCTTTCGATAAGGTCCCGCATAAGAGATTAGCGTGCAAAGTTAAAGCACATGGGATTGGGGGTAAGGTATTGATTTGGATAGAGAACTGGTTGGCAGACAGGAAGCAAAGAGTTGGAATAAACGGGTCTTTTTCCGAGTGGCAGGCAGTGACTAGTGGGGTACCGCAGGGATCGGTGCTAGGACCCCAGCTATTCACAATATATATTAATGATCTAGACGAGGGAACTAGATGTAATATCTCTAAGTTTGCAGATGACACAAAGCTGGGTGGGCGTGTGTGCTGTGAGGAGGATGCAGAGAAACTCCAGGATGATTTGGACAGGTTGGGTGATTGGGCAGATGCATGGCAGATGCAGTATAATGTGGATAAATGCGAGGTTATCCACTTTGGTGGCAAGAACAGGAAGACAGATTATTATCTGAACGGCAATAGATTGGGAAAAGGGGAAGTGCAACGAGATCTGGGAGTCCTTGTGCACCATTCGCTGAAGGTAAGCATGCAGGTGCAGCAGGCGGTTAAGGCGGCAAATGGTATGTTGGCCTTCATAGCGAGAGGATTCGAGTACAGGAGCAAGGATGTCTTGCTGCAGTTGTACAAGGCCTTGGTGAGACCACACCTTGAGTATTGTGTGCAGTTTTGGTCGCCTTATCTGAGGAAGGATGTTCTTGCCATGGAGGGAGTGCAGCGAAGATTCACCAGACTGATACCTGGGATGGCAGGAATGACGTATGAAGAGTGATTGGGTCGATTAGGCTTATATTCGCTAGAGTTTAGAAGAATGAGAGGGGATCTCATTGAAACTTATAAAATTCTAACAGGACTAGACTACTAGATGCAGGAAGGATGTTCCCAATGGCGGGGGAGTCCAGAACCAGAGGTCACAGTCTAAGGATAAGGGGTAAGCCATTTAGGACTGAGATGAGGAGGAATTTCTTCACCCAGAGAGTGGTGAACCTGTGGAATTCTCTACCACACAAGGCAGTTGAGGCCAATTCATTAAATATATTCAAGAAGGAGTTAGATATATTTCTTAAGGCTAAAGGGATCAAGGGATATGGGGAGAAAGCAGGGACAGGGTACTGAATTTGGATGATCAGCCATGATCTCATTAAATGGCGGAGCAGGCTCAAGGGGCCGAATGGCCTACTCCTGCTCCTATCTTCTATGCTTCTATGAATGCGTGGCTGGAGAGATGGTGTAGGAGGGAGGGATTTAAATTCCTGAGGCATTGGGACCAATTCTGGGGAAGGTGGGACCTGTACAAGCTGGACGGGTTACACCTCGGCAGAACCGGGACTAATATCCTCGCAGGGGGGATTGCTAGTGCTGTTGGGAAGGATTTAAACTAGTTTGTCAGGGGGCTGGGAACCTAAGTGTGGGCCCAGAACGGAGAGAAACAAAGCTGGAAGTGCAAGTTAGAAAAGTAGTCAGCAAAACTAGTAGGGAGCAGAAACAAAGGCCAACAGTAAAGAGGGTCAAAGTGCAGAAAAATATTAAACAGGCAAAGTTGAAGGCACTTTATCTAAATGCACGTAGCATTCGCAACAAGGTGGATGAATTAATGGCACAAATAGAAGTAAATGGGTATGATGTAATTGCCATTACAGAGACATGGTTGCAGGGTAACCAAAGCTGGGAACTGAATGTTCCAGGGTACTCAACATTTAGGAAGGACAGACAATAAGGAAAAGGAGGTGGCGTAGCGCTGTTAATAAGGGATGAGATCGGTACATTAGAGATAAAAGATCTTGGCTTGGCAGATCGTGATGTAGAACTGGAATCAGTTTGGGTGGAGCTAAGAAACAGCAAAGGGCAGAAAACATTGGTGGGAGTTGTGTATAGGCCACCAAACAGTAGTGGTAATGTAGGGCACAGTATCAATCAAGAAATTAGAAGTGCATGTAACAAGGGCAATACGGTAATCATGGGGGACTTTAATCTACATATTGACTGGGCAAATCAAATTACCACTAATGGTGTGGAGGACAAATTCTTGGAATGCATGCGAGATGGTTTTCTGGATCAGTATGTGGAGGAACCAACCAGGGAACAGGCTATTCTGGATCTGGTACTGTGTAATGAGAAAGGGCTAATCAATAATCTTGTGGTAAAGGGGCCTTTAGGGACAAGTGACCATAATATGATTGAATTTTACATTAAGTTTGAGAGTGATGTAGTCCAATCTGAAACTAAGGTCTTCAATCTAAACAGAGGAAACTACAAGGGTATGAGGGACAAGTTGGCCATGGTAGATTGGGACACTATACTTGTAGAATTCGCAAAATTATCGCGATTTTACAATAATGAGAAGGAGACATAAAGTTTCGTATAAACAGCTTTATTTCAGCAAAATGCTGTCATGTTTCAAAAAGGACACAAGCAGCCTGTAAAATGGCCGCCACGCCTCGTGGCAGAAGGTTCTAGACTTTCAGTAGGCAGACAAGATGGCATTTCAATAAACATTTCAGCAAGATCGGACAGGACTCAGCACATTGGAGATAATGACAAAACGCGAGGGGTTTGCATTTTAAACATAAATACTGGAATCGGTTTTCCAGGGCTATTGTACTGGGCAATCAAGGGCCCATCCAAAGACATTGATATGCAAATTCCCCACGGCTCTACGATGAGAGAGCCGTTCGCGGGTACTCACAGCAAGCATTTGGAAGCCCCAAAATCCCTCCAGGGAGACTCCTAGCCGATTCCACAATGGGAGAAATATTAACAGGTACTCAGACAGTTACAAGTATCACCGAAACCCATTAACGACAAGTGCCACCCCATACAAGAAGTTTGAGCGCCAAAACATGACAAAAGATGAACATTTAGATTGGGCGGGAGATAAGGAATTACAGTACTATAAACTGTAGTGTCCAAACGTCCATCTCTCTCTTATTCTTTACCACCGACTGGAGCTCTGGACTCTCATTCTCTGGTCCGCTGATTTTCCGGGAGTCAACCTCGTGGCTTGCCGCGAAGATCTGTGGAGAGCTGGGCTGCGAAGGCCCGAGAGGAGATGAGATGAGATGAGATGAGAAGAGAAGAAGAAGACTACACGTGTCACCACGGTCAGTAAGCCCCGACCGCGCCTCAAAATATAAGGACCATTTTCGAATTTTACAGGATACTGCACGAACTGGCCCGAGAAGACTATTCTTCGAGTTCTACCGACAACTGGTGTCGGGCACAGTAAGACTCTTCTTCGAGTAGTATCAGAACTCCGAGGTCAACACAGATCTTCATGACAGCAGACGGTCCAGCCTGCTAGCCGGAGCAAAGCGAGTAAACAAGAGGGGTACAGGGACCCCTGATCAACACGTGAATAGTCAGGTGTTGCCGAGCAGCGTTTCGGAATTCTCCAAGTTATCACGAGTGGTGAGCATGAGTCTCGATCCTACAAATCTAGATTAGGACAGGTATTGATAGGGGAGGGTTTTTGTTTTAAGGATAATTATAATGTGTGTCCCCTTTTACGATGTGTCGTGCGCTCCTCGTTTCCCTAAACCTAGTTGCATAAATGTATGTAAGTTTGTACTGTCATTAATCTGTGCTTATGACATGTATTTTGTAATCTTGAATAATATGCAATAAAGATTTTCCATTTCGCACTATTCAACCGGGTCTACCTTAGTTTTCTCTGCATTATTGCTCTCGCACCTAAGTCCAGCGTCAGAACCGTAAGGGCGAGTGGGTCGAACCACTCACAGGTGTCTAGTGTCACCAGGCTGGCTGGAGACCAGAACAGGCAACAAGGCCTAACCCCGCACTAGCACCCAGGCTAAGCACAGAGCCACAGCGAAACCCCTTACAGACAAAAAGTTATGAAGGTGGACATACAATGGCTAACATTCAAGGAAATAATGCATAATTTGCAACAAACATATATTCCTCGAGGGCATAAAAACCCAAAAGGAAAAGTGACTAAAAATGGCTAACAAAAGAAATTAAAGCTAGTATTAAGTCAAAGGAGGAAGCTTATAAAGTTGCCAGAAAAAACGGTCAGCTTGAGGATTGGGATCTTTTTAGAAATCAGCAAAGGGGGAGCAAGAAATGGATAAAGAAAGGGAAAATGGAATATGAGCACAAACTAGCGAAAAATATAAAAACGGATTGTAAAACCTTCTATAGGTATGTGAAAAGGAAAAGACTGGTGAAGGTAAATGTAGGTCCTTTACAGTCAGAGACGGGAGAATTTATAATGGGGAATGAGGAAATGGCAGAGAAATTAAATAAATACTTTGTTTCTGTCTTCACGGAGGAAGACACAAAAAACCTCCCAGAAATACGAGAAAATCAAGGGTGTGGCGAGAATGAGGAACTTAAAGAAATTATTATTAGTAAAAAAACAGTACTAGCAAAATTAATGGGACTAAAAGTCGATAAATCCCAAGGAGCGGATGACCTACATCCTAGGGTTTTGAAAGAGGTGGCCATTGGGATAGTGGACGCATTGGTTGTCATCTTCCAAAATTCTATAGATTCTGGAACGGTTCCTGCAGATTGGAGGATAGCAAATGTAACCCCGTTATTTAAGAAAGGAGGAAGAGAGAAAATGGGGAACTACAGACCTGTTAGCCTCACATCAGTAGTTGGGAAAATGCTGGAACCTATTATAAAGGATGCAATAAATGGGCACTTAGAAACTAATAGTAAGATTGGGCAGAGTCAACATGGATTTATGAAAGGGAAATCCTGTTTGACAAACCTATTGGAGTTCTTTGAGGATGTAACTAGTGGAGTAGACAAAGGGGAACCGGTAAATGTGGTGTATCTGGATTTTCAGACGGCCTTCGATAAGGTCCCACACAAGAGGTTGGTGAACAAAATTAGGGCACATGGAATTGGGGGTAACATACTAGCATGGATTGAGAATTGGTTAACAGACAGAAAACAAAGAGTAGGGATAAACGGGTCTTTTTCAGGATGGCAGACTGTGACTAGTGGGGTACCACAAGGATCGGTGCTTGGGCCCCAGCTATTCACAATCTATATCAATGATTTGGATGAGGGGACTAAATGTAACATTTCCAAATTTGCTGATGACACAAAGCTAGGTGGCAGTGTCAGTTCTGAAGAGGATGTGAAGAGGCTTCAGGGGGATCTCGACAGGCTCAGTGAGTGGGCGAGAACATTGCAGATGGAATATAATGTGGATAAATGTGAAGTTATCCACTTTGGTTGAAAAAACAGAAAGGCAGAGTATTTCATAAATGGTGAAAGATTGGGGAATGCAGATGCTTAAAGGGACCTGGGTGTCCTTGTACATGAGTCACTGAAAGTGAATGTGCAGGTGCAGCAAGCCATTAGGAAGGCAAATGGTATGCTGGCCTTCATTACAAGAGGATTTGAGTACAGGAGTAAAGAAGTCTTACTCCAATTATATAGGGCCTTGGTGAGACCATACCAGGAGTACTGTGTACAATTTTGGTCTCCTTACCTAAGGAAGGATATACTTGCCAGAGAGGGAGTGCAACAAAGGTTCATGAGATTGATTCCTGGGATGGCGGGACTGTTGTATGACAAGAGATTGAGTAAACTAGGCCTGTATTCTCTTGAATTCAGAAGAATGAGAGGGGATCTCATTGAAGCATACAAAAGTATTGCAGGGCTTGATAGGGTGGATGCTGGGAGAATGTTTCCCTTGTCTGGGGAGTCTAGAACCAGGGGCCACAGCCTTAGGATAAAGGGTAGGCCATTCAGGACTGAGATGAGAAGAAATGTCTTCACACAGAGGGTGGTGAATCTTTGGAATTCTCTATCCCAGGGGGCTGTGGAGGCTCAGTCATTGGGTATATTCAAAAGAGAAGTTGATAGATTTCTGACTAGTAAGGGCATCAAGGGATATAGCTATAGGGCCGGTGAATGGAGTTGAGGCAGAAGATCAGCCATGATCTCATTGAATGGCGGAGCAGGCTCGAAGGGCCGAATGGCCGACTCCTGCTCCTATTTCTTATGTTCTTAAGAGACAGAGCGTACGAACATAAGCGTGCACCAGCAAATAGTTTGAAAGTAGGTAGAAATGGTATAAAGAAAAAATTAAAAGCCCTTTATCTGAATGCACGCAGCATTCGTAACAAGATAGATGAGTTGACGGCACAAATAGATATAAATGGGTATGATCTGATAGCCATTACAGAGACGTGGTTGCAAGGTGACCAAGGCTGGGAACTGAATATTCAGGGGTATTTGCCATTTCGTAAGGATAGGCAGAAAGGAAAAGGAGGTGGGGTAGCTCTGTTAATAAAGGATGAGATCAGTGCAGTGGTGAGAAATGATATTGGCTCAGAAGATCAAGATGTAGAATCAGTTTGGGTGGAGTTAAGAAATAGTAAGGGAAAGAAGTCAGTGGTGGGAGTAGTCTATAGACCCCCTAACAGTAGCTACACTGTAGGACAGAATATAAATTAAGAAATAATAGGGGCTTGTAAGAAAGGTACTGCGATAATCATGTGCGATTCTAATCTTCATATAGATTGGACAAATCAAATTGGCAAGGGTAGCCTTGAAGACGAGTTCATACAATGTATTCCAGGTGGTTTCTTAGAACAATACGTTGTGGAACCAATCAGGGAGCAGGCTATTTTAGATCTGGTAATGTGTAATGAGACAGGATTAATTAATGATCTCATAGTAAAGGATCCCCTAGGAAAGAGTGATCAAAGCATGATAGAATTTCAAATTCAGTTTGAGGGTGAGAAACTTGGGTCTGAAACTAGTGTCCTAAACTTAAATAAAGGCAATTACAAAGGTATGAAGACAGAGTTGACTAAAGTGGACTGGGAAAATAGATTAAAGGGTAAGACGGTAGATAAGCAGTGGTAAACATTTAAGGAGATATTTCATAACTCTCAGCAAAGATATATTCCAGTGAGAAAGAAAGACTCGAAGAGAAGGATGAACCATCCGTGGCTAACTAAGGAAGTTAAGGATGGTTTCAAATTGAAGGAAAAGGCATACAGTGTTACTAAGATTAGGAAATTTTTAGAAACCAGCAAAGGATGACTAAAAAAATAATTAAGAGGGAGAAGATCGATTATGAGAGTAAACTAGCAAAAAATATACAAACAGACAGTAAGAGCTTCTACAGGTATAAAAAAAGGAAGAGAGTAGCTAAAGTAAACGTTGGTCCCTTAGAGGATGAGACTGGGGAAATAATGGGAAACAGGGAAATGGCGGAGACTTTGAACAAATATTTTGTATCGGTCTTCACGGTAGAAGACACTAAAAGCATCCCAATAATAATTGATAATCAAGGGGCTATAAGGAGGGAGGAACTTAAAACAATGACTATCACTAGAGAAAAAGTACTAGGCAAACTAATGGGACTAAAGGCTGACAAGTCCCCTGGACCTCATGGCTTACATCCCAGGGTCTTAAAAGAAGTGGCTGCAGAGATAGTGGATGCATTGGTTGTAATCTACCAAAATTCCCTGGATTCTGGAGGTCCCAGCGGACTGGAAAACCGCAAATGTAACGCCCCTATTTAAGAAAGGAGGGAGGCAAAAAGCAGGAAACTATAGGCCGGCTAGCCTAACATCTGTCATTGGGAAAATGCTGGAATCCATTATTAAGGAAGTAGTAGCAGAACATTTAGAAAATTATAATACAATCAAACAGAGTCAACATGGTTTTATGAAAGGCAAATCGTGTTTGACAAATTTACTAGAGTTCTTTGAGGATGTAACGAGTAGGGTGGATAAAGGGGAACCAGTAGATGTGGTGTATTTGGATTTCCAGAAGGCATTCAATAAGGTGCCACATCAAAGGTTACTACACAAGATAAGAGCTCACGGGGTTGGGGGTAATATATTAGCATGGATAGAGGATTGGCTAACTAACAGAAAACAGAGAGTCGGGATAAATGGGTCATTTTCCGGTTGGCAAACTGTAACTAGTGGGGTGCCACAGGGATCAGTGCTGGGGCTTCAACTGTTTACAATCTATATTAATGACTTGGATGAAGGGACCGAGTGTACTGTTGCCAAATTTGCTGATGATACAAAGATAGGTGGGAAAGCAAGTTGTGAGGAGGACACAAAGAGTCTGCAAAGGGATATAGATAGGTTCAGTGAGTGGGCGAGAACAAGAACAAGAACAACTTGTATTTATATAACGCTTTTAACATAGTAAAACATCCCAAGGCGCTTCACAGGAGCGATTATCAAACAAAATTTGACACCGAGCCACAAAAGGAGATATTAGGACAGGTAAGCAAAAGCTTGGTCAAAGAGGTAGGTTTTAAGAGAGGTAATGAGGCGGAGAGGTTTAGGGAGGGAATTCCAGAGCTTAGAGCCCAGGCAACTGACGGCACGGCCGCCAATGGTGGAGAGATTAACATCGGGAATGCTCAAGGGGACAGAAATGGAGGAGTGGTGAGATCTCACAGGGTTGTGGGGCTGGAGGAGATTAGAGAGATAGGGAGGGGCGAGGCCATGGAGGGATTTGAAAACAAGGATGGGAATTTTAAAATCGGGGCGTTGCTTAACCGGGAGCCAATGTAGGTCAGCGAGCACAGGGGTGATGGGTGAACGGGACTTGGTGCGAGTTATGACACGGGCAGCCGAGTTTTGGATGACCTCAGGTTTACGTAGGGTAGACGTGGGAGGCCGGCCAGGAGTGCGTTGGAATAGTCAAGTCTAGAGGTAACTAAGGCATGGATGAGGGTTTCAGCAGCGGATGAGCTGAGGCAGGGGCGGAGACAGGCGATGTTACGGAGGTGGAAATAGGCGGTCTAAGCGATGGCAGATGGAGATCATCGCCGATCATCCCCGAATACCTTCGCTCCGCCATTGGCGGCCGTGCCTTCAGCTGCCGAGGCCCAAAGTGCTGGAATTCCCTCCCTAAACCTCTCCGCCTCTCTTTCCTCTTTTAAGACGCTTCTTAAAACCTTCCAAACCCACGACCTCTACCACCTCGAAGAACAAGGGCAGCAGGCGCATGGGAACACCATCACCTCCAAGTTTCATCTCTAAGTTACACACACCATCCTGAGTTGGAAGTATATCGCCGTTCCTTCATCGTCGCTGGGTCAAAATCCTGGAACTCCCTCCCTAACAGCACTGTGGGAGCACCTTCACCACACGGACTGCAGCGGTTCAAGAAGGAGGCTCACCACCACCTTCTCGAGGGCAATTACGGATTGGCAATAAATGCCGGCCTCGCCAGCAACGCCCACATCCCATAAACGAATAAAGTAAAAGTATATTTACACAGGATTACATAGGATATACGGCACAGAAACAGGCCAGTTGGCCCAACCAGTCCATGCCGGCGTTTATGCTCCACTCGAGCCTCCTCCCGTCTTTCCTCATCTAAATCTATCAGCGTAACCCTCGATTCCCTTCTCCCTCATATGCTTGTCTAGCCTCCCCTTAAATGTATCTATATTATTTGCTTCAACCCAGGGCCTGATAATCTGCATCCCAGAGTACTAAAAGAGGTAGCCATGGAAATAGTGGATGCATTGGTTGTCATCTTCCAAAATTCTATAGATTATGGAACAGTTCCTGCAGATTGGAGGGTGGCAAATGTAACCCCACTATTTAAAAAAGGAGGGAGAGAGAAAACAGGGAACTACAGACTATAGCCTAACATCAGTAGTAGGGAAAATGCTAAGAGTCTATTATAAAGGATGTGATAACAGGACACTTAGAAAATATCAACGGGATTAGACAAAGTCAACATGGATTTATGAAAGGGAAATCGTGTTTGACAAACCGACTGGAGTTTTTTGAGGATGTAACTGGTAGAATAGATAAGGGAGAACCAGTGGATGTGGTGTATTTGGATTTTCAGAAGGCCTTTGATAAAGTCCCACATAAGAGGTTAGTGTGCAAAATTAAAGCACATGGGATTGGGGGTAATATACTGGCATGGATTGAAAATTGGTTAACAGACAGGAAACAGAGAGTAGGAATAAATGGGTCTTTTTCGGGGTGGCAGGCGGTGACTAGTGGGGTACTGCAGAGATCAGTGCTTGGGCCCCAGCTATTCACAATATATATCAATGATTTGGATGAGGGAACCAAATGTAATATTTCCAAGTTTGCTGACGACACAAAACTAGGTGGGGTTGTGAGTTGTGAGGAGGATGCAAAGAGGCTTCAAGGCGATTTAGACAAGTTGAGTGAGTGGGCAAATACATGGCAGATGCAGTATAACGTGGATAAATGTGAAGCTATCCACTTCGGTAGGAAAAACAGAAAGGCAGAGTATTATTTAAATTATGATAGATTGGGAAATGTTGATGTACAGAGGGACCTGGGTGTCCTTGTACACCAGTCACTGAAAGCAAACATGCAGGTGCAGCAAACAGTTAGGAAGGCAAATGGTATGTTGGCCTTCATTGCAAGAGGATTTGAGTACAGGAGCAAGGATGTCTTACTACAGTTATACAGGGCCTTGGTGAGACCACACCTGGAGTACTGTGTGCAGTTTTGGTCTCCTTAGCTAAGAAAGGATATATTTGCCATAGAGGGAGTGCAGCGAAGGTTCACGAGACTGATTCCTGGGATGGTAGGACTGTCGTATGAGGAGAGATTGGGTCGACTAGGCCTGTATTCACTAGAGTTTAGAAGAATGAGAGAGGATCTCATTGAAACGTATAAATTCTGAGAGGGTAGACAGACTGGATGCAGGGAGGATGTTTCCCCTGGCTGGGGGGTCTAGAACGAGGGGTCACAGTCTCAGGATATAGGGTAGGACATTTAGGACTGAGATGAGGAGAAATTTCTTCACTCAGAGGGTGGTGAACCTGTGGAATTCTCTACCACAGAAGGCTGTGGAGGCCAAGTCACTGAATATATTTAAGAAGGAGATAGATAGATTTCTAGACACAAAAGGCATCAAGGGGTATGGGGAGAGAGCGGGAATATGGTATTGAGATAGAGGATCAGCCATGATCATATTGAATGGCGGAGCAGGCTCGAAAGGCCGAATGGCCTACACCTGCTTCTATTTTTTTATGTTTCTATGTTTCCCTGTAGTAGCGAGTGCCACATTCTCACCACTCTCTGGGTAAAGAAGTTTCTTCTGAATTCCCTATTGGATTTCTTGGTGACTATCTTATATTGATGGCCTCTAGTTATGCTCTTCCCCACAAGTGGAAACATTCTCTCTGTATCCACCCTATCAAAACCCTTCATAATTTTAAAGACCTCTATTAGGTCACCCCTCAGCCTTCTTTTTTCAAGAGAAAAGAGACCCAGCCTGTTCATCCTTTCCTGATATGTATACCCTCGCATTTCTGTTATAATCCTTGTAAATCTTCTCTGCACCCTCTCCAGTGCCTCTCTATATGCTTTTTATAATATGGCGACCAGAACTATACACAGTTCTCCAAGTGTGGTCTAACCAAGGTTCGATACAGGTTTCGCATAACTTCCCTACTTTTCAATTCTATACCTCGAGAAATAAACTCTAGTGCTTGGTTTGCTTTTTTTATGGCCTTGCTAACCTGTGTCGCAACTTTTAGTGATTTGTGTATTTGTACTCCGAGATCCCTTTGTTCCTCTACCCCACCTAGACTCGCACCCTCCAAGTAATAAGTGACCTCCCAATTCTTCCTACCAAAATGTAATACCTCACATTTATCTGTGTTGAACTTCATTTGCCAATGATAGGCCCATTCTGCAAGTTTATTAATGTCCTCCTGTAATTTGTTGCAGTCCTCCTCAGTATTGACTATCCCCTCCAGTTTGGTGTCATCCGCAAATTTAGAAATTGTGTTTTTGATTCCAAAGTCTAAATCGTTAATATAAATTGTGAACAGCAGTGGTCCCAGCACTGATCCTTGTTGAACACCACTACCCACCTTCTGCCACTGTGAATAGCTACCCTTTACCCCTCATGTGAAGAAATGTGAAGTTATCCATTTTGGTAGGAGGAATAGAAAAGCAGAATATTTGTTAAAAGGTGAGAGATTGGGAAATGTTGGTGTTCCGAAGGATCTGGGTGTCCTTATACACGAATCACTGAAAGTTAACATGCAGGTACAGCAAGCAATTATGAAAGCAAATGGTATGTTGGCCTTTATTACAAGAGGATTTGAGTATAAAGTAAAGACGTCTTACTGCAATTATACAGGGCCCTGGTGAGACCACACCTGGAGTATTGTGTACAGTTTTGGTCTCCTTACCTAAGGAAGGATATACTTGCCACAGAGGGAGTGCAACGAAGGTTCAGCAGACTAATTCCTGGGATGGGGGGATTGTCCTATGAGGAGAGATTGAGTAGACTAGGCCTATATTCGCTAGAGTTTAGAAGAATGCTGCAGTTGTACAGGGCCTTGGTGAGACCACACAGGACTAGACAGACTAGATGCAGGAAGGATGTTCCCGATGGCGGGGGAGTCCAGAACCAGGGGTCACAGTCTAAGGATAAGGGGTAAGCCATTTAGGACTGAGATGAGGAGGAATTTCTTCACCCAGAGAGTGGTGAACCTGTGGAATTCTCTACCACAGAAGGCAGTTGAGGCCAATTCATTAAATATATTCAAGAAGGAGTTAAATATATTTCTTAAGGCTAAAGGGATCAAGGGATATGGGGAGAAAGCAGGGACAGGGTACTGAATTTGGATGATCAGCCATGATCTCATTAAATGGCGGAGCAGGCTTGAGGGGCCGAATGGCCTACTCCTGCTCCTATCTTCTATGTTTCTATGTTTCGAATGAGAGGCGATCTCATTGAAACATGTAAGATTGTGAGAGGGATTGACAGGGTAGATGCTGAGAGGTTGTTTCCCCTGGCTGGAGAGTCTAGAACTAGGGGCATAGTCTCAGGATAAGGGGTCGGCCATTTATGACTGAGATGAGGAGGAATTTCTTCACTCAGAGGGTTGTGAATTTTTGGAATTCTCTGCCCCAGAGGGCTGTGGATGCTCAGTCGTTGAGTATATTCAAGACAGAGATCGATAGATTTTTGCACTCTAGGGGAATCGAGGGATATGGGGATCGGGCGGGAAAGTGGAGTTGAGGTCGATGATCAGCCATGATCTTATTGAATGGTGGAGCAGGCTCAAGGGGCCGAATGGCGGAGCAGGCTCGAGGGGCCGATTGGCCGACTCCTGCTCTTATTTCTTATGCTGTTTCCAGGTTGAAAAGCCAGGTCTCTCCAGTAATTCAGCCCCCCAATAACAACAACAACTTGCATTTATACAACGCCTTCAACATAGTAAAACGTCTCAAGGCGCTTCACAGGAGCGATTATCAAAGACAATTTGACACCGAGCCACATAAGGAGAAATTAGGGCAGGTGACCAAAAGCTTGACTAAAGAGGTTTTAAGGAGCGTCTTAAAAGAGGAGAGAGAGGCGGAGAGACGGAGAGGTTTAGGGAGGGAATTCTTGAACTTAGGGCCTCGGCAGCTGAAGGCACGGCCACCAATGGTGGGTGATGGAAATTGTTGTCGGGGTTGGAGGAGGTTACAGAGATAGGGAGGGGCGAGGCCATGAGGGATTTGAAAACTGGGAATCAGTCTCGTTGTTCTCTGCTCTGCCTCCACCACTTGAACATCTCCCTTGTGTCTCAGACTAGAACTGGACACAGTGCTCAAGGTGGGTCTGACTAGAACTGGACACAGTGTTCAAGGTGGGTCTGACCAGAACTGGACACAGTGTTCAAGGTGGGTCTGACCAGAACTGGACACAGTGCTCAAGGTGGGTCTGACTAGAACTGGACACAGTGTTCAAGGTGGGTCTGACTAGAAC
>JASTWF010001233.1:0-17500 GCA_030390025.1 Squalus acanthias | reverse complement strand
TTAACTTAAATTTACTGTTTTTAAGTTTAGTTTCTTCCAGGCTTGGGCAGAGCAAAGCAAGCTCTGTGCTGGAGAGCGGGTGGAGCTCGTTAATTAATTAACTGGTCTGGATCTGCACCTACCAGAGAGGTGACTCATAAACCTCAGTAGTATAAATAAGGAAGGCTAGAGTGCAGTTTGTGACGGAGTGCAGCTTGGAACAGAGTGTAAACCTGTGAGTTTGGTGAGTAAGGGAGTTCGGTGAGGAGGGGAGGGAGGTGCTCCTTTCTTCCTTTTCTATCTTTGTCAGCCTCCAGGAGAGCAGGAGTTACAAATCTGCATGAGAGGGGACAGATAACTAGCGGGAGTTCGGCTCTGTGAAACCCCCCAACCGCATTCGGAGAAAAATAAAAGGTGACATCACAGGGAAAAGGCAGAGGCAGCGGACCTGAGCTGGAGCGAGAGCGGAGGCGGAGTGAATAAAGAGCGCGGCAGAGCGAGGCCCGAGAGCAGAGGCAGCAGACCTGAGCTGGAGCGAGAGCGGAGGTGGAGCAAATAAAGAGCGCGGCAGAGGAAGGCCCGAGAGCAGAGGCAGCGGACCTGACAACAAAAACAAGGAGTGACATCACAGAAAAGCAGGGAAGCGATTGGTTGGTCAGTATTTCTCTCTTTTCTTGGGCATTGGTTTAAATTAAGAGCTGGGATTAAAAACTAAATGTTCAAAACTTATACATTTACTTAATTAAATACATTAGAGATGGCAGGGCAGGCGATGTGTTACTGCTGTAACATGTGGGAGCTGGTGGACACCATTGAGGTCCACGGCGACCACATTTGCAGTAAGTGTTGGTTGCTCGAGGAACTTTGGCTCCGTGTTGATGAGCTGGAGTCCGAGCTTCAAACACTGCGACACATCAGGGAGGGGGAAAGTTACCTGGACGCTGTGTTCCAGGAGGCAGTCACACCCCTTAGATTAATTCATTCAAATTTGGTCCGTGGTCAGGGACAGGTGGGTGTGACTACGAGCGAGGCAGGTATGGGGAACCAGGAGGTTGTGGTGGAGGAGCCTCAGCCCTTTCTCTTGTCCAATAAGTACGAGGTTCTTACTCGCTGTGTGGGCGAAAGCAGGGACCGCAGTGAAGATGAACAAACTGACCACAGCACCGTGGTACAGGGAGCCATTCAAGTGGAGGGAGCAAAAAGAAATGTGGTAGTGGTAGGGGACAGCATAGTTAGGGGGATAGACACTGTTCTCTGCAGCTAGGAGCATGAGTCCCGAAGGCTGTGTTGCCTGCCCGGTGCCAGGGTAAAGGACATCTCCTCTGGGCTGGAGAGGAACTTAGAGTGGGAAGGGAAAGATCCAGTTGTTATGGTCCATGTAGGTACCAATGACATAGGTAGGACAAAGAAAGAGGTTCTGCTGAGGGAGTATGAGCAGCTAGGGACTAAATTAAAAAGCAGAACCACAAAGGTAATAATCGCTGGATTACTACCTGAGCCACGTGCAAATTGACATAGGGTAAATAAGATCAGAGAGATGAACAAATGGCTCAAAGATTGGTGTGGGAGAAATGGGGCACTGGCACCAGTACTGGGATGAGAGGGAGCTGTTCCGTCGGGATGGGCTTCATTTGACCCAGGCTGGGACCAGTGTCCTGGCGAATCGATTAACTAGGGCTGTAGATTGGGCTTTAAACTAAATAGTGGGGGGGGAGGGATACGCTGAGCAGAAATTTAAAAAGTCAAAGAAAAAGGAGAAGGCAAAAGTGCAGGGTAGCGACAGGGGTAATGATAACCAGAGTGTGACAGGAAGGGACAGAGCATGTACACATAAGAGTGCATCAGAAAGAGGGGTCAGAGTAGGGAAAAATGGTAAAAAGACAAAATTAAAAGCACCATATCTGAATGCACGCAGCATTCGTAACAAGATAGATGAGTTGACAGCACAAATAGAAATAAATGGGTATGATCCGATAGCCATTACAGAGACATGGTTGCAAGGTGAAGAGATCGCAAAGTCTCTGTTTGAAGAATGGACACAGTCGAGAATATTTTGTGGACTTTATGGGATTTTTTCTGAGGGTATTTTCCCTGTGATGGGATTGCCCTGTGCAGATCCGTGAAAAACTGGTTTGTTAAAACTCCAGAGAATGCATGGCAGTTGGCTGTGACAAAAGAACTGTCAGTCATCCAGAATGTATGGGTTCGCCCGACAGTCCTGGAAAAAGGAAGGGGGGGGGGGGCATTGACGAAGGGGCTGAGGACCCCGAGGCACCCGTTGAACTTGAACCTATTAGAAAGCCACTCTAATATGCAAAAGCACTTCTCACCTCCATCTCAGAAGAGAAGCAGAACAATGAACCCACTAGCCTAGCCAACCGAAGAGGAGCCAGTTTTTCCCAACACAAAGACCGAAATATGTCCCAGACTTAGGGCCATTAGTCCAATCACAGAATACTCATGGGTCTGATGATGGCCCATCACTGACTCAAGCACCGGAGTGCTTAGAAACAAAAGGATTTTAAAGATTGGCGGGAAAGATAGGGGTAGCAAGACTCCTATAAAGATAGATCCTTTTCCACCATTCTCTTTCTCTCTCGCTCTCGCTCCCGCTCCACCAAGTTCGACCTAACAAGAAGTACCAGAGGAAGAAGCCACTGAGCGGAGTGATCGAGACCGACTGTGTGTGATGGTAAGCATGGTCTCGACTGTCCCAACCGGATATTTTCTCAGAAGTGAAGTTTTTTGGGCTATTCCGAGGGTGGAAGCTTCGTTTGGTTCAGCCGGGCGAAGGGGCTTATGCGACTGGGTAATTCGTTGGTAGGGGTGGAGTTAGAGTCCACCATAGCAACAAGGGAATTACTGCATGTTATAGTCCCCAGTTGTGTACTGTATGTATGTTGTTTGTAACCTGGATCTTATTCTCCACAGAGACAGTGATTTTGTTTAGTAGTGCATGTTTTAGCCAGTGTATGTTAGACCAAATAAATATAAGTACGATTTTTCACCAAAGCATTCCTGTCCGTGACTTATTTCATTTACACTCTGAATAATAATTCCCGGGTATAGAACTTTCGTAAGGCGGGGGCGATTCGAACCGCCCGTCTAGCAATTGGGCTAGGATCAAAACCACTTACAAAGGTGACCAAGGCTGGGAACTGAATATTCAGGGGTATTTGCCATTTCGTAAGGATAGGCAGAAAGGAAAAGGAGGTGGTATAGCTCTGTTAATAAGGGATGAGATCAGTGCAGTAATGAGAAATGATATTGGCCGAGAAGATCAAGACGTAGAATCAGTTTGGGTGGAGATAAGAAATAATAAGGGTAAAAAGTCACTGGTGGGAGTGGTCTACAGGCCCCCAAACAATAGCCACACTGTAGGACAGAGTATAAATCAAGAAATAATACAGGCTTGTAAGAAAGGTACGGCTATAACCATGGGAGATTTTAATCTTCATATTGATTGGACAAAGCAAATTTGCAAAGGTAGACTTGAGGAAGAGTTCTTAGAGTGTATATGGGATGGTTTCTTGGAACAATATGTTGTGGAACCAAACAGGGAGAAGACTAAAATAACAACAGAAAACGCTGGAAAAACTCAGCAGGCCAGGCAGCATCCGTGGAGAGAGAAACAGAGTTAACGTTTCGTCAGAACTGGAAAAAAGCAGGAAATGGAACAGATTTTAAAGCAAGATTAGGGGCTGGGAAAGATGAGGTGCTGTTCCTCGAGCTTACGCTGAGCTTCTGAGAAGACTATTTTAGATCTGGTAATGTGTAACGAGGCTGGATTAATTAATGATCTCATAGTAAAGGATCCCCTAGGAAAGAGTGATCATAGCATGATAGAATTTCAAATTCAGTTTGAGGGTGAGAAAGCTAGGTCTCAAACTAATGTCCTGAACTTAAACAAAAGTATGAAGGCAGACTTGGTTAAAGTGGACTGGGAAAATATATTACAGGGTAAGACTGTAGAAAAGCAGTGGCAAACATTTAAGGAGATATTTCATAACTCTCAGCAAAGATATATTCCAGTGAGAAAGAAAGACTCGAAGAGAAGGATGAACCATCCGTGGCTAACTAAGGAAGTAAAGGATGGTTCAAATTGAAAACAAAAGCATACAATTTTGTGAAGAATAGTGAAAGGCCAGAGGATTGGGAAATTTTTAAAAACCAGCAAAGGACGACTAAAAAAATGATAGAGAGAGAAGATAGCTTATGAGAGTAAGCTAGCAAGAAATATAAAAACAGACAGCAAGAGCTTCTACAGGTATATAAAAAGGAAGAGAGTAGCTAAAGTAAACATTGGTCCCCTAGAGGATGAGTCTGGGGAATTAATAATGGGAAACAGGGAAATGGCGGAGACTTTGAACAAATATTTTGTATCGGTCTTCACGGTAGAAGACACTAAAAGCATCCCAATAATGGATAATCAAGGGGCTATTGGGGTGGGGGGGGGGGGACTTAAAACAATCAGTATCACTGGAGAAAAAGGACTAGGCAAACTAATGGGACTAAAGGTGGACAAGTCCCCTGGACCCGATGGCCTGCATCCTAGGGTCTTAAAAGAGGTGGCTGCAGAGATAGTGGATGCATTGGTTGTAATCTACCAAAATTCCCTGGAATCTGGAGAGGTCCCAGCGGACTGGAAAACCGCAAATGTAACGCCCCTATTTAAGAAAGGAGGGAGACAGAAAGCAGGCAACTATTGACCAGTTAGCCTAACATCTGTCGTTGGGAAAATGCTGGAGTCCATCATTAAGGAAGTGATAGCAGGACATTTAGAAAATCATAATATAGTCAAGCAGAGTCAGCATGGTTTTATGAAGGGGAAATCATGTTTGACAAATTTGCTGGAGTTCTTTGAGGATGTAACGAGCAGGGTGGATAAAGGGGAACCAGTAGATGTCGTGTATTTGGATTTCCAGAAGGCATTCGATAAGGTGCCACATCAAAGGTTACTACACAAGATAAGAGCTCACGGGGTTGGGGGTAATATATTAGCATGGATAGAGGATTGGCTAACTAACAGAAAACAGAGAGTCGGGATAAATGGGTCATTTTCAGGTTGGCGAATTGTAACTAGTGGGGTGCCGCAGGGATCAGTGCTGGGGCCTCAACTATTTACAATCTATATTAATGACTTGGATGAAGGGACCGAGTGTAATGTAGCCAAATTTGCTGACGATACAAAGATAGGTGGGAAAGCAAATTGTGTGGAGAACGCAAAGAATCTCCAAAGGGATATAGATAGGCTAAGTGAGTGGACAAAAATCTGGCAGATGGAGTTTAATGTGGGAAAATGCGAGGTTATCCACTTTGGTAGGAAAAATAAAAAAGCAAATTATTATTTAAATGGGGAGAGATTACAAAATGCTGAGGTACAGAAGGATCTGGGGGTCCTTATACATGAATCACAAAAAGTTAGCATTCAGGTACAGCAAGTAATTAGGAAGGCAAATGGAGTGTTGGCCTTTATTGCAAAGGGAATGGAGTATAAAAGTAGAGAAGTCCTGTTACAACTGTACAGGGCGTTGGTGAGACCACACCTGGAGTACTGCGTACAGTTTTGGTCTCCTTATTTAAGGAAGGATATGCTTGCATTGGAGGCAGTTCAGAGAAGGTTCACGAGGTTGATTCCGGAGATGAAGGGGTTGTCTTATGAAGAAAGGTTGAGCAGGTTGAGCCTATACTCATTGGAGTTTAGAAGAATGAGAGGGGATCTTATTGAAACATATAAGATTCTGAGGGGGCTTGACAGGTTAGATGCAGAGAGGATGTTTCCCCTCGTGGGGAAATCTAGAACTAGGGGACATAGTTTCAGAATAAGGGGTCGCCCTTTTAAATCGGAAATGAGGAGGAATTTCTTCTCTCAGAGGGTCGTGAATCTTTGGAATTCTCTTTCCCAGAGAGCTGTGGAGGCTGGGTCATTAAATATATTCAAGGTGGAGATAGACAGATTTTTGAACGATAAGGGAGTCAAGGGTTATGGGGAGCGGGCAGGGAAGTGGAGTTGAGGCCAAGATCAGATCAGCCATGATCTTATTGAATGGCGGAGCAGGCTCGAGGGGCCAAATGACCGACTGCTGCTCCTACGTCTTATGTTCTTATGTTCTCTCTGAGTTTCTCTAGCTCTTCCTCCACCTGACTTTTCAATGCACAGGGGACAGGCCTTGCCTTACAATAGACAGGCTTTGCGTTGGACTTGATGTGGATATGCGCGTCATACCCAGTGACGCCCTCATAACTGTCTGTGAACATGCTTTCGTACTTGTTCAGCATTGTGTCGAGTCGCTTCTTTGAAGCATCTACACTGAAGATGTTTTTCCAGTCTAGTTCTAACTTTCTCAACCAGTCTTTGCCCATGAGAGTTGGCCTGTTGTTGTAGCTCGCTACACTAATAGGCAGCTTTACTGATTGGCCATTGTGCTGAACTGTACATTCCATTTGTCCACATGACTCTAGGATTTCTCCGGAGTAGGTTTTTAACTCTACGATACTCTTTGTAAATGGTATTTGATTAAACTCACTCTCACATGTGTCCTTACTCATGATAGAGCAGTCCGCCTCCGTGTCGATACATATATCAATATATTGGTCGTTGATCAAAAGTTTTGTATGGAAGTCTTTCTCACAACTGCTAGCGTTGCCGCTTAGGGGCAGAGTTCTACCCACATATATTACATTTTGGATGCCTAGTTCTTCAACATCAGGTGTGTTCACTTCAATATTGTGAACTCGTCCCTTTTATTGTCACTGCTTTGCATTGCCACTAGAATGGTTCTTACTTCCTGCTTTCGACCTAGCTCTGCAAGCTGTTAAAATATGGCCTTGATTCTGGCAGTGAAAACACTTCACATTTCTGCTTTGGCAGGACTGTGGTGAGTGACTTCCTTGCAGCGATAACAATTCACTGAACTGCTCTCACCGACATGCTTTTGACTCGCTCTCACAGCTTTAGGTTTGGTGGTGGCTTTGTGACTGTAGACCACAGCTGCACTAGTCACTTGAGTTGGACGGAGCTCCCGAGTATTCTTAGACGCCATCTCTATAGATAGGGCAATTTTGCATGCTCTGTCAAACGTTAGGTTCGGAGTGTTCAGTAACTTGGACTGTGTGCGCTCATCCACCAGTCCACACACAACTTATCTCGCAACGCACGATCCAAAAATGTGCGGAAGTTACAATGCAACGACAGGTTCTTAAGAGCTACAATTTACTCACTGATGGTTTCACTTTGTTTTTGGTTTCTGGTACCAAACTTATAGCTCTCTGCTATTTCTAATGGCTTTGGGTCGAAATGGTCCTCGAGTTTCTCGACAATGTCTTCAAACGACGCATCCTTCGCTTTCCCTGGCGCGAGTAGGTTTGTCAACGTTCCGTAGACATCAGGCCCGATCTCCGTTAGAAAGATTGCTGTTTTCCGTTCACGAATTATTTTATTTTGAGCTTGAACATTCTCATCGGCACCTTCGGTCTCAATAATGATATTGGCCCTAAAAAACATCTCCATCCGCTCAATGTAAGAACTGAATGGTTCGCGAGCTCGGTCATACAGGCCGAGGTTTCCGATGAATCCCGCAGACGCGGCCATGATTGTCCCGATCCCGTCGAACAGTGACTCAGCCGCTACCTGTGTACTTGTGAGAATCAACGCCGCTGTTGCTGTGTATACAAACACACAAAGGCGAAGCACAGAGAATTCTGCATCAGCATTAACAGTAAAACATCCACTCGAAGGTTGAACATTGTGTCCTTCCATGATCCCTAAAAATGGCTTTGGGATCATAAGAACATAAGAACATAAGAAATAGGAGCAGGAGTAGGCCAATCGGCCCCTCGAGCCTGCTCCGCCATTCAATAAGATCATGGCTGATCTGATCCTAACCGCCAATCTACTATCTATCACAGAACCATCTCCTGCATCTAACAGAATTGCACACACGAAATAGGAGCAGAATCAGGCTACACAGTCCCTGGGCCCGCTCCACTACCCACAGGGCCATGACCGATCCGAACCTAGACTCATGTCCAAATTCCTGCCCGCTCCCCGTAACCCTTAATGCCCTTTACTTCTAGGAAACTGTCTATTTCTGTTTTAAATTTAATTAATGTTGTAGCTTCTACAGCTTTTTGTGGCAGCATATTCCATGGACCTACCACCCTCTGAGTGAAGTAGTTCCTCCTCATCTCAGTTTTGAAAGAGCAGCCCCTTATTCTAAGACTATGTCCCCTAGTTCTCGTCTCACCCGTCATCGGGAACATCCTCCCCGCATCCACCCGATCCAACCCCTTCACAATCTTATATGTTTCAATAAGATCGCCTCTCATTCTTCTGAACTCCAATGAGTAGAGTCCCAATCTACCCAACCTCTCCTCATATGACCACCCCCTCATCCCCGGGATTAACCGAGTGAACCTTTTTTGCACTGCCTCGAGAGCAAGGATGTCTTTCCTTAAGTAAGGACACCAAAACTGTATGCAGTATTCCAGGTGCGGTCTCACCAATACCTTGTACAACTGAAGCAATACCTCCCTATTTTTATATTCCATCCTCGTCACCAAAATGTAATATATGTGGGTAGAACAAATGAAGGACAGAGACACGATGAGTTGCTAGTCCATGTGCTGGCTTTATTAGTCCAGAGCGAACTGAGCATGCTCATACCAAACCATGTGATAATACATTACAGAGAGAGAGACAGAGAGAGAGGGAGAGGGAGAGAGAGACACAGAGAGAGAGAGAGAGACAGAGAGAGAGAGAGCGAGAGAAACAGAGAGAGCGAGACAGACAGAGAGAGCGAGACAGACAGAGAGAGAGAGACAGAGAGAGAGAGCGAGACAGACAGACAGAGGGAGGCAGAGAGAGGGAGAGAGAAAGAGAGAGAGGGAGAGAGAAAGACAGAGAGAGAGAAAACAGAGAGAGGGAGAGAGAAAGACAGAGAGAGAGAGAAACAGAGAGAGGGAGACAGAGACAGAGAGAGAGAGGGAGAGAGAAAGAGAGAGAGGGAGAGAGAAAGACAGAGAGAGAGAGAAACAGAGAGAGGGAGACAGAGACAGAGAGAGAGAGGGAGAGAGACAGAGAGAGCGAGACAGACAGAGAGAGGGAGACAGAGAGAGAGAGAGGGAGAGAGACAGAGAGAGCGAGACAGAGGGAGAGAGACACAGAGAGATAGAGAGAGAGAGAGACAGAGACAGAGAGTGAGATAGACAAAGAGGGACAGACAGAGAGCGAGAGAGAGAGAGAGAGACAGAGAGAGCGAGAGAGAGAGAGAGAGACAGAGAGAGAGAGACAGACAGAGAGACAGAGAGAGAGACAGAGAGACAGAGAGAGAGACAGAGAGAAAGAGAGAGACAGAGAGAGACAGAGAGAGAGACAGACAGAGAGACAGAGAGAGAGACAGAGAGAAAGAGAGAGACAGAGAGAGACAGACAGAGAGAGAGAAAGAGAGAGAGAGAGAGAGACAGAGAGAAAGAGAGAGACAGAGAGACAGAGAGAGACAGAGAGAGAGACAGAGAGAGAGAGAGAGAGAGAGAGACAGAGAGAGAGAGAGAGACAGAGAGACAGAGAGAGAGACAGAGAGAGAGAGAGAGAGAGACAGAGAGAGAAAACATCCTGAAATAGCCGGCCCGCTGAATACAGTTTAAGCGGCGACTCTGCCTATGTTGATTTTGCTATGGTCAGCGCCATTCGCCCTGATGTAGTGTGCGGGGGGTTGTGGGGAGGGGCGGTGACCGTGCTCTCTGTGTCCACCCGGTTTATTAGAAACTCTCAACATGGCTTCTGCATAAGGACAGGTCTCCCCAACAAGGAGGAATCTTTTGAAGGGGTCACTGGTGTTTTGAAGGGGTCACTGGTGTTGTTTGAAGGGGTCACTGGGGTTCTGAAGGGGTCACTGGTGTTTTGAAGGGGTCACTGGAGTTTTGAAGGGGTCACTGGGTTGTTTGAAGGGGTCACTGGGGTTCTGAAGGGGTCACTGGTGTTTTGAAGGGGTCACTGGAGTTTTGAAGGGGTCACTGGGTTGTTTGAAGGGGTCACTGGGGTTTTGAAGGGGTCACTGGGGTTTTGAAGGGGTCACTGGGGTTTTGAAGGGGTCACTGGGTTGTTTGAAGGGGTCACTGGGGTTTTGAAGGGGTCACTGGGGTTTTGAAGGGGTCACTGGGGTTGTTTGAAGGGGTCACTGGGGTTTTGAAGGGGTCACTGGGGTTTTGAAGGGGTCACTGGGGTTTTGAAGGGGTCACTGGGGTTTTGAAGGGGTCACTGGGGTTTTGAAGGGGTCACTGGGGTTTTGAAGGGGTCACTGGGGTTCTGAAGGGGTCACTGGTGTTTTGAAGGGGTCACTGGAGTTTTGAAGGGGTCACTGGAGTTATTGGTGTTTAGCAGCCTGGTAGATGTTGTATTATTCGACTTTCAAACAGTTTTTGATAAGGGATTGTTCTCCTTAGAGCAGAGAAGATTAAGATGAGATTTGGTAGAGGTGTTCAAAATTATGAAGTGTTGTGATATGAGTAGATCAGGAGAAACTGTTTCCACTGGCAGGAGGGTCGGTAACCAGAGGACACAGATTGAAGATCATTGGCAAAAAAAACAGAGGGAGATGAGGAGAAATTTTTTAACACAGCGAGTTGTTGTGATCTGGAACGTGCTGCCTGAAAGGGCGGTGGAAGCAGATTCAATAATAACTTTCAAAAAGGAATTGGATAAATACTGGGAGGGAAAGAAAATGCAGGACTGTGGGGAAAGAGCGGGAGAGTGGGATTAATTGGAGAGCTCTTTCTTTTTTTTTATTCGTTCCTGGGATGTGGGTGTCACTGGCAAGGCCGGCATTTATTGCCCATCCCTAACTGCCCTTGAGAAGGTGGTGGTGAGCCGTCTACTTGAACCGCTGCAGTCCGTGTGGTGAAGGTTCTCCCACAGTGCTGTTAGGGAGGGAGTTCCAGGATTTTGACCCAGCGACGATGAAGGAACGGCGATATACTTCCAAGTCAGGATGGTGTGTGACTTGGAGGGGAACTTGGAGGTGGTGGTGTTCCCATGCGCCTGCTGCCCTTGTCCTTCTAGGTGGTAGAGGTCGTGGGTTTGGGAGGTGCTGCTGAAGAAGCCTTGGCGAGTTGCTGCAGTGCATCTTGTTGATGGTACACACTGCAGCCACGGTGCACCGGTGGTGGAGGGAGTGAATGTTTAAGGTGGTGGATGGGGTGCCAATCAAGCGAGCTGCTTTGTCCTGGATGGTGTCGAGCTTTTTGAGTGTTGTTGGAGCTGCGCTCATCCAAGCTAGTGGAGAGTATTCCATCACACTCCTTACTTGTGCCTTGTAGATGGTGGAAAGGCTTTGGGGAGTCAGGAGGTGAGACACTCGCCACAGAATACCCAGCCTCTGACCTGCCACAGTATTTATGTGGGTGGCTCAGTTAAGTTTCTGGTCAATGGTGACCCCCAGGATGTTGATGGTGGGGGATTCGGCGATGGTAATGCCATTGAATGTCAAGGAGCGGTGGTTAGACTCTCGCTTGTTGGAGATAGTCATTGCCTGGCACTTGTGTGGCGCGAATGTTACCTGCCACTTATCAGCCCAAGCCTGAATGTCGTCCAGGTCTTGTTGCATGCGAGCATGGACTGCTTCATTACCTGAGGAGTTGTGAATGGAACTGAACACTGCAATCATCAGCGAACATCCCCATTTCTGACCTTGTGTTGGAGGGAAGGTCATTGATGAAGCAGCTGAAGATGGTTGGGCCTAGGACACTGCCTGAGGAACTCCTGCAGCGATGTCCTGGGGCTGAGATGATTGACCTTCAATTACCACAACCATCTTCCTTTGTGCTCGGTATGACTCCAGCCAGTGGAGAGTTTTCCCCTGATTCCCATTGACTTCAGTTTTACTAGGGCTCCTTGATGCCACACTCGGCTCGAAATGCTGCCTTGATGTCAAGGGCAGTCACTCTCACCTCACCTCTGGAATTCAGCTCTTTTGTCCATATTTGGACCAAGGCTGTAATGAGGTCGGGAGCCGAGTGGTCCTGGCGGAACCCAAACTGGGCATCAGTGAGCAGGTTATTGGTGAGTAAGTGACGCTTGGTAGCATTGTTGATGACACCTTCCATCACTTTGCTGATGATTGAGAGTAGACTGATGGGGCGGTAATTGGCCGGATTGGATTTGTCCTGCTTTTTGTGGACAGGACATACCTGGGCAGTTTTCCACATTCTCGGATAGATGCCAGTTTTGTAGCTGTACTGGAACAACTTGGCTAGAGGCGTGGCTAGTTCTGGAGCACACGTCTTCAGCACGACAGCCGGGATGTTGTCGGGGCCCATAGCCTTTGCTGTATCCAGTGCGCTCAACCGTTTCTTGATATCACGTGGAGTGAATCGAATTGACTGAAGACTGGCTTCTGTGATGGTGGGGACCTCGGGAGTAGGCCGATATGGATCATCCACTCGGCACTTCTGGCTGAAGATGGTTGCAAACGCTTCAGCCTTGTCTTTTTCAAAGAGCCGGCACAGGCATGATGGGCCGAATGGCCTCCAGTGCTGCATCATTCTATGATCCTATGAACTCATTGTGCCGATCTGTGCGAATCATAGAATCATGGGAATTTATGGCACAGAAGGAGGCCATTTCGGCCCATCGTGTCTGTGCCGGCCGACAAAGAGTTATCCACCCTAATCCCACTTTCCAGCTCCACTTACTCACCAATAAACTGTTCACCGATGCTCAGTTTGGGTTCTGCCAGGGCCACTTGGCTCCAGGCCTCATCCAAGTACTTTTTAAATGTGATGAGGGTTTCTGCCTCTACCACCCTTTCAGGCAGTGAGTTCCAGACCCCCACCACCCTCTGGGTGAACAAAGTTCTCTCAACTCCCCTCTAATCCTTCTACCAATTACTTTAAATCTGTGCCCCCTGGTTATTGACCTTTCTGCTAAGGGAAATGGCCCCTCATTATGTTATACCCCTGGACCAGTGCTGGTCCTTAGGAAGGTCAGAGCGAGTCAGGGTGCATCTACAGGAAGATTGTCCTGCATCTGCAATGGGAAAGGCACATTGTAGATTCACTGGAGCGTTATTGATTGAGGGATAAATATTGGCCCAGGATACCCGGGATAACTCCACTGGTCTTCTTTGAAATAGTGCCACGGGATCTTTTATGTCCACTCCAGAGGGCAGACGGGGCCTCGGTTTAATGTCTTATCCGAAAGACGGCACCTCCGACAGTGCGGCGCTCCCTCAGTACTGCCCCTCCGACAGTGCAGCGCTCCCTCAGTACTGCCCCTCCGACAGTGCGGCGCTCCCTCAGTACTGCCCCTCTGACAGTGCGGCACTCCCTCAGTAATGCCCCTCCGACAGTGCGGCACTCCCTCAGTACTGCCCCTCCGACAGTGCGGCACTCCCTCAGTACTGCCCCTCCGACAGTGCAGCGCTCCCTCAGTACTGCCCCTCCGACAGTGCAGTGCTCCCTCAGTACTGCCCCTCCGACAGTGCAGTGCTCCCTCAGTACTGCCCCTCCGACAGTGCGGCACTCCCTCAGTACTGCCCCTCCGACAGTGCAGCGCTCCCTCAGTACTGACCCTCCGACAGTGCAGTGCTCCCTCAGTACTGCCCCTCCGACAGTGCGGCACTCCCTCAGTACCGCCCCTCTGACAGTGCAGCGCTCCCTCAGTACTGCCCCTCCGACAGTGCGGCACTCCCTCAGTACTGCCCCTCCGACAGTGCAGCGCTCCCTCAGTACTGACCCTCTGACAGTGCAGCGCTCCCTCAGTACTGCCCCTCCGACAGTGCAGCGCTCCCTCAGTACTGCCCCTCCGACAGTGCAGCGCTCCCTCAGTACTGCCCCTCTGACAGTGCAGTGCTCCCTCAGTACTACCCCTCCGACAGTGCAGCGCTCCCTCAGTACTGCCCCTCCGACAGTGCGGCACTCCCTCAGTACCGCCCCTCTGACAGTGCAGCGCTCCCTCAGTACTGCCCCTCCGACAGTGCGGCACTCCCTCAGTACTGCCCCTCCAACAGTGCAGCGCTCCCTCAGTACTGACCCTCTGACAGTGCAGCGCTCCCTCAGTACTGCCCCTCCGACAGAAACACAGAAGATAGGAGCAGGACTAGGCCATTCGGCCCCTCGAGCCTAGATACATAGATACATAGAAGATAGGAGCAGGAGTAGGCCATCCGGCCCTTCGAGCCTGCTCCGCCATTTAATGAGATCATGGCTGATCCTCCAATTCAGTATCCCGTCCCCGCCTTCTCTCCGTAACCCTTAACCCCTTTTGCCTGTAGAAATATATCTAATTCCCTCTTAAATATATTTAATGAGCTGGCGTACACTGCCCTCTGTGGCAATGAGTTCCACAGGTTCACCACCCTCTGAGTGAAGAAATTCCCCCTCATTTCTGTCCTAAATGGTTTAGCCCTTATCCTTAAATTATGTCCTCTAGTTCTGTTCTCACCCGCCAAGGGAAACATTC
Organism: Squalus acanthias; assembly: GCA_030390025.1. NCBI lineage: Eukaryota > Metazoa > Chordata > Chondrichthyes > Squaliformes > Squalidae > Squalus > Squalus acanthias. Next base: position 3,063 of record JASTWF010001233.1, on the reverse strand, counting down.
CTTCTGCATCTAGTCTGTCTAGACCTGTCAGAATTTTATACACTTCTATGAGGTCCCCTCTCAATCTTCTAAACTCCAGTGTGTACATCCCTAAACTACATAGTCTCTCCTCATAGTTCAATCCCGCCATTCCTGGTATCAGCCTGGTGAATCGCCGCTGCACCCCCTCCATGGCAAGAACATCTTTCCTCAGATGAGGCGACCAAAACTGTACACAGTACTCGAGGTGTGGTCTCACCAGTGCCCTGTACAGCTGCAGCAAGGTATCCCTGTTCCTGTATTCCAACCCTTTTGCTATGAAGGCCAGCATACCGTTTGCCTTCTTGACCGCCTGTTGCACCTGCATGCTCGCCTTCAGTGACTGGTGTACAAGAACACCCAGGTCTCTCTGTACTTCCCCCTCTCCCAATTTATTGCCATTTAAATAATAATTTGCCCTCCCGTTCCTGCACCCAAGGTGGATAACTTCGCACTTGTCCACATTATAGTGCATCTGCCATTTATCCGCCCAATCACCCAGTCTGTCCAAATCGATCTGGAGCTTCCTGGTCTCCTCCTCTGAGCCCACCCCCCCTCCTAGTTTAGTGTCGCCTGCAAATTTGGAAATGCTGCATCCGACTCCCTGATCCAGGTCATAATGTAAATTGTGAGCCTGTTCCGCCATTTAATGAGATCATGGCTGATCATCCAAATTCAGTACCCTGTCCCTGCTTTCTCCCCATATCCCTTGATCCCTTCAGCCTTAAGAAATATATCTAACTCCTTCTTGAATATATTTAATATATTGGCCTCAACTGTCTTCTGTGGTAGAGAATTCCACAGGTTCACCATTCTCTGGGTGAAGAAATTCCGCCTCATCTCAGTCCTAAATGGCTTACCCCTTATCCTTAAACTGTGACCTCTGGTTCGGGACTCCCCGCCATCGGGAACATCCTTCCTGCATCTAGTCTGTCTAGTCCTGTTAGAATTTTATAAGTTTCAATGAGATCCCCGCTCATTCTTCAAAACTCTAGCGAATATAAGCCTATCGACCCAATCTCTCTTCATACGTCATTCCTGCCATCCCAGGTATCAGTCTGGTGAATCTTCGCTGCACTCCCTCCCTCAGTACTGCCCCTGCAATAGTGCAGCGCTCCCTCAGTACTGCCCCTCCGACAGTGCAGCGCTCCCTCAGTACTGCCCCTCCCACAGTGTGGCGCTCCCTCAGTACTGCCCCTCCGACAGTGCGGCGCTCCCTCAGTACTGCCCCTCCGACAGTGCGGCGCTCCTTCAGTACTGACCCTCCGACAGTGAGGCGCTCCCTCAGTACTGACCCTCCGACCGTGCGGCGCTCCCTCAGTACTGCCCCTCCGACCGTGCGGCGCTACCTCAGTACTGCCCCTCCGACAGTGCGGCGCTCCCTCAGTACTGCCCCTCCGACAGTGGAGCGCTCCCTCAGTACTGCCCCTCCGACAGTGCGGCGCTCCCTCAGTACTGCCCCTCCGACAGTTCAGCGCTCCCTCAGTACTGCCCCTCCGACAGTGCGGCGCTCCCTCAGTACTGCCCCTCCGACAGTGCGGCGCTCCCTCAGGACTGCCCCTCCGACAGTGCGGCGCTCCCTCAGTACTGCCCGTCAGACAGTTCAGCGCTCCCTCAATACTGCCCCTCCGACACTGCGGCGCTCCCTCAGTACCGCCCCTCCGACAGTGCGGCGCTCCCTCAGTACCGCCCCTCCGACAGTGCGGCGCTCCCTCAGTACTGCCCCTCCGACAGTGCGGCGCTCCCTCAGTACTGCCCCTCCGACAGTGCGGCGCTCCCTCAGTACTGCCCCTCCGACAGTGCGGCACTCCCTCAGTACTGCCCCTCCGACAGTGCGGCGCTCCCTCAGTACTGCCCCTCCGACAGTGCGGCACTCCCTCAGTACTGCCCCTCCGACAGTGCGGCGCTCCCTCAGTACTGACCCTCCGACAGTGCAGCGCTCCCTCAGTACTGACCCTCCGACCGTGCGGCGCTCCCTCAGTACTGCCCCTCCGACCGTGCGGCGCTACCTCAGTACTGCCCCTCCGACAGTGCGGCGCTCCCTCAGTACTGCCCCTCCGACAGTGGAGCGCTCCCTCAGTACTGCCCCTCCGACAGTTCAGCGCTCCCTCAGTACTGCCCCTCCGACAGTGCGGCGCTCCCACAGTACTGCCCCTCCGACAGTGCGGCGCTCCCTCAGGACTGCCCCTCCGACAGTGCGGCGCTCCCTCAGTACTGCCCGTTAGACAGTTCAGCGCTCCCTCAATACTGCCCCTCCGACAGTGCGGCGCTCCCTCAGTACCGCCCCTCCGACAGTGCGGCGCTCCCTCAGTACCGCCCCTCCGACAGTGCGGCGCTCCCTCAGTACTGCCCCTCCGACAGTGCGGCGCTCCCTCAGTACTGCCCCTCCGACAGTGCGGCGCTCCCTCAGTACTGCCCCTCCGACAGTGCGGCACTCCCTCAGTACTGCCCCTCCGACAGTGCGGCACTCCCTCTGTACTGCCTCTCGGACAGTGCGGCGCTCCCTCAGTACTGCCCCTCCGACAGTGCGGCACTCCCTCAGTACTGCCCCTCTGACAGTGCGGCACTCCCTCAGTACTGCCCCTCCGACAGTGCGGCGCTCCCTCAGCACTGCACTGGAGTGTCAGCCTAGATTTTTGTGCTCCAGTCTCTGGAGCGGGACTTGAACCCAGAACCTTCTGTCACTTCACCTGACGAAGGAGCAGCGCTCCGAAAGCTTGTGATTTCAAATAAAACTGTTGGACTATAACCTGGTGTTGTGCGACTTCTCACTCCTGACTCAGAGGCGAGGCAGCTGCCCACTGAGCCACGGCTGACACACAAAGTAATTCTTGGGCTGGACGGCAGGCTGTGACGTGGTGCCGACCAAACAAAGCATCAGTTCAGACAATAAACACGGATTTCAGATGTTACACATCAAACTGAGGTCAGCTAGAAAAAGAGTTTTTGGACAAAAAGCCAATTGATGAAGCCCTGGAGCACCATGGCAACGAGACATTCACCGGGGGCGTGGCAGAGAGCTGCCGGCGCTGACGCCTGTGTGTT
>JASTWF010001232.1:0-100928 GCA_030390025.1 Squalus acanthias | reverse complement strand
ACACCAATCTCCTCCTGTCTGATATAAACCAATCCCAGTCACTGACACAATCTCCTCCTGTCTGATATAAACCAACCCCACAGTCACTGACACCAATCTCCTCCTGTCTGATATAAACAACCCCACAGTCACTGACACCAATCTCCTCCTGTCTGATATAAACCAACCCACAGTCACTGACACCAATCTCCTCCTGTCTGATATAAACAACCCCACAGTCACTGACACCAATCTCCTCCTGTCTGATATAAACCAACCCCACAGTCACTGACACCAATCTCCTCCTGTCTGATATAAACCAACCCACAGTCACTGACACCAATCTCCTCCTGTCTGATATAAACCAACCCCACAGTCACTGACACCAATCTCCTCCTGTCTGATATAAACCAACCCCACAGTCACTGACACCAATCTCCTCCTGTCTGATATAAACCAACCCCACAGTCACTGACACAATCTCCTCCTGTCTGATATAAACCAACCCCACAGTCACTGACACCAATCTCCTCCTGTCTGATATAAACCAACCCCACAGTCACTGACACCAATCTCCTCCTGTCTGATATAAACCAACCCCACAGTCACTGACACCAATCTCCTCCTGTCTGATATAAACCAACCCACAGTCACTGACACCAATCTCCTCCTGTCTGATATAAACCAACCCACAGTCACTGACACCAATCTCCTCCTGTCTGATATAAACCAACCCCACAGTCACTGACACCAATCTCCTCCTGTCTGATATAAACCAACCCCACAGTCACTGACACCAATCTCCTCCTGTCTGATATAAACCAACCCCACAGTCACTGACACCAATCTCCTCCTGTCTGATATAAACCAACCCCACAGTCACTGACACCAATCTCCTCCTGTCTGATATAAACCAACCCCACAGTCACTGACACCAATCTCCTCCTGTCTGATATAAACCAACCCCACAGTCACTGACACCAATCTCCTCCTGTCTGATATAAACCAACCCACAGTCACTGACACCAATCTCCTCCTGTCTGATATAAACCAACCCACAGTTACTGACAACAATCTCCTCCTGTCTGATATAAACCAACCCCACAGTCACTGACACCAATCTCCTCCTGTCTGATATAAAACTAACCCACAGTCACTGACACCAATCTCCTCCTGCCTGATATAAACCAACCCCACAGTCACTGACAGCAATCTCCTCATGTCTGATATAAACCACCCCACAGTCACTGACACCAATCTCCTCCTGTCTGATATAAACCAACCCCACAGTCACTGACACCAATCTCCTCCTGTCTGATATAAACCAACCCCACAGTCACTGACACCAATCTCCTCCTGTCTGATATAAACCAACCCCACAGTCACTGACACCAATCTCCTCCTGTCTGATATAAACCAACCCCAGTCACTGACACCAATCTCCTCCTGTCTGATATAAACCAACCCCACAGTCACTGACACCAATCTCCTCCTGTCTGATATAAACCAACCCCACAGTCACTGACACCAATCTCCTCCTGTCTGATATAAACCAACCCCACAGTCACTGACACCAATCTCCTCCTGTCTGATATAAACCAACCCCACAGTCACTGACACCAATCTCCTCCTGTCTGATATAAACCAACCCCACAGTCACTGACACCAATCTCCTCCTGTCTGATATAAACCAACCCACAGTCACTGACACCAATCTCCTCCTGTCTGATATAAACCAACCCACAGTCACTGACACCAATCTCCTCCTGTCTGATATAAACCAACCCCACAGTCACTGACACCAATCTCCTCCTGTCTGATATAAACCAACCCCACAGTCACTGACACCAATCTCCTCCTGTCTGATATAAACCAACCCCACAGTCACTGACACCAATCTCCTCCTGTCTGATATAAACCAACCCCACAGTCACTGACACCAATCTCCTCCTGTCTGATATAAACCAACCCACAGTCACTGACACCAATCTCCTCCTGTCTGATATAAACCAACCACAGTCACTGACACCAATCTCCTCCTGTCTGATATAAACCAACCCCACAGTCACTGACACCAATCTCCTCCTGTCTGATATAAACCAACCCCACAGTCACTGACACCAATCTCCTCCTGTCTGATATAAACCAACCCCACAGTCACTGACACCAATCTCCTCCTCTGATATAAACCAACCCCACAGTCACTGACACCAATCTCCTCCTGTCTGATATAAACCAACCCCACAGTCACTGACACCAATCTCCTCCTGTCTGATATAAACCAACCCCACAGTCACTGACACCAATCTCCTCCTGTCTGATATAAACCAACCCCAGTCACTGACACCAATCTCCTCCTGTCTGATATAAACCACCCCACAGTCACTGACACCAATCTCCTCCTGTCTGATATAAACCAACCCCACAGTCACTGACACCAATCTCCTCCTGTCTGATATAAACCAACCCCACAGTCACTGACACCAATCTCCTCCTGTCTGATATAAACCAACCCCACAGTCACTGACACCAATCTCCTCCTGTCTGATATAAACCAACCCCACAGTCACTGACACCAATCTCCTCCTGTCTGATATAAACCAACCCCACAGTCACTGACACCAATCTCCTCCTGTCTGATATAAACCAACCCCACAGTCACTGACACCAATCTCCTCCTGTCTGATATAAACCAACCCCACAGTCACTGACACCAATCTCCTCCTGTCTGATATAAACCAACCCCACAGTCCTGACACCAATCTCCTCCTGTCTGATATAAACCAACCCCACAGTCACTGACACCAATCTCCTCCTGTCTGATATAAACCAACCTCACACACCCCACCCACCCCACAGTCACTGACACCAATCTCCTCCTGTCTGATATAAACCAACCCACAGTCACTGACACCAATCTCCTCCTGTCTGATATAAACCAACCCCAGTCACTGACACCAATCTCCTCCTGTCTGATATAACCAACCCCACAGTCACTGACACCAATCTCCTCCTGTCTGATATAAACCAACCCCACAGTCACTGACACCAATCTCCTCCTGTCTGATATAAACCAACCCCACAGTCACTGACACCAATCTCCTCCTGTCTGATATAAACCAACCCCACAGTCACTGACACCAATCTCCTCCTGTCTGATATAAACCACCCCACAGTCACTGACACCAATCTCCTCCTGTCTGATATAAACCAACCCCACAGTCACTGACACCAATCTCCTCCTGTCTGATATAAACCAACCCCACAGTCACTGACACCAATCTCCTCCTGTCTGATATAAACCAACCCCACAGTCACTGACACCAATCTCCTCCTGTCTGATATAAACCAACCCCACAGTCACTGACACCAATCTCCTCCTGTCTGATATAAACCAACCCCACAGTCACTGACACCAATCTCCTCCTGTCTGATATAAACCAACCCCACAGTCACTGACACCAATCTCCTCCTGTCTGATATAAACCAACCCCAGTCACTGACACCAATCTCCTCCTGTCTGATATAAACCAACCCACAGTCACTGACACCAATCTCCTCCTGTCTGATATAAACCAACCCCACAGTCACTGACACCAATCTCCTCCTGTCTGATATAAACCAACCCCACAGTCACTGACACAATCTCCTCCTGTCTGATATAAACCAACCCCACAGTCACTGACACCAATCTCCTCCTGTCTGATATAAACCAACCCCACAGTCACTGACACCAATCTCCTCCTGTCTGATATAACCAACCCCACAGTCACTGACACCAATCTCCTCCTGTCTGATATAAACCAACCCCACAGTCACTGACACCAATCTCCTCCTGTCTGATATAAACCAACCCCACAGTCACTGACACCAATCTCCTCCTGTCTGATATAAACCAACCCCACAGTCACTGACACCAATCTCCTCCTGTCTGATATAAACCAACCCCACAGTCACTGACACCAATCTCCTCCTGTCTGATATAAACCAACCCCACAGTCACTGACACCAATCTCCTCCTGTCTGATATAAACCAACCCCAGTCACTGACACCAATCTCCTCCTGTCTGATATAAACCAACCCCACAGTCACTGACACCAATCTCCTCCTGTCTGATATAAACCAACCCCACAGTCACTGACACCAATCTCCTCCTGTCTGATATAAACCAACCCCACAGTCACTGACACCAATCTCCTCCTGTCTGATATAAACCAACCCCACAGTCACTGACACCAATCTCCTCCTGTCTGATATAAACCAACCCCACAGTCACTGACACCAATCTCCTCCTGTCTGATATAAACCAACCCACAGTCACTGACACCAATCTCCTCCTGTCTGATATAAACCAACCCCACAGTCACTGACACCAATCTCCTCCTGTCTGATATAAACCAACCCCACAGTCACTGACACCAATCTCCTCCTGTCTGATATAAACCAACCCCACAGTCACTGACACCAATCTCCTCCTGTCTGATATAAACCAACCCCACAGTCACTGACACCAATCTCCTCCTGTCTGATATAAACCAACCCACAGTCACTGACACCAATCTCCTCCTGTCTGATATAAACCAACCCCACAGTCACTGACACCAATCTCCTCCTGTCTGATATAAACCACCCCACAGTCACTGACACCAATCTCCTCCTGTCTGATATAAACCAACCCCACAGTCACTGACACCAATCTCCTCCTGTCTGATATAAACCAACCCCAGTCACTGACACCAATCTCCTCCTGTCTGATATAAACCAACCCCACAGTCACTGACACCAATCTCCTCCTGTCTGATATAAACCAACCCCACAGTCACTGACACCAATCTCCTCCTGTCTGATATAAACCAACCCCACAGTCACTGACACCAAATCTCCTCCTGTCTGATATAAACCAACCCCACAGTCACTGACACCAATCTCCTCCTGTCTGATATAAACCAACCCCACACTGACACCAATCTCCTCCTGTCTGATATAAACCAACCCCACAGTCACTGACACCAATCTCCTCCTGTCTGATATAAACCAACCCCAGTCACTGACACCAATCTCCTCCTGTCTGATATAAACCAACCCCACAGTCACTGACACCAATCTCCTCCTGTCTGATATAAACCAACCCACAGTCACTGACACCAATCTCCTCCTGTCTGATATAAACCAATCCCACAGTCACTGACACCAATCTCCTCCTGTCTGATATAAACCAACCCCCAGTCACTGACACCAATCTCCTCCTGTCTGATATAAACCAACCCCACAGTCACTGACACCAATCTCCTCCTGTCTGATATAAACCAACCCCACAGTCACTGTACTGGTCCACTCTACAGCGCCAACCCAGGTCAATCTGACACCAATCTGTCTCTGTCTGATATAAACAACCCCCGTGTCACTGAATTTCCCCTCCTGTCTACCAATATAACCTCCCACAGTCCCCAAAAGTCAATTCTCCTGATTGTCTATATAAAACAACCCCAGTGTTACTGACAATTAAATCTGTCCTGGTGATTAAATAAGTTACTGTGAATTAAATACCTCTGATTACTGTCCAAGTGAGTACTGAACAATCTCTCCTGTCTGATTAAACCAACCCCACAGTCACTGACACCAATCTCCTCCTGTCTAATGAACCACACCAGTCTCACTGCCAATCTCCTCCTCCTGATCCTAATTCAGTGTCACTGTGACACCAATCTCCTCCTGTCTGATATAAACCAACCCACAGTCACTGACACCAATCTCCTCCTGTCTGATATAAACCAACCCCACAGTCACTGACACCAATCTCCTCCTGTCTGATATAAACCAACCCCACAGTCACTGACACCAATCTCCTCCTGTCTGATATAAACCAACCCCACAGTCACTGACACCAATCTCCTCCTGTCTGATATAAACCAACCCCACAGTCACTGACACCAATCTCCTCCTGTCTGATATAAACCAACCCCACAGTCACTGACACCAATCTCCTCCTGTCTGATATAAACCAACCCCACAGTCACTGACACCAATCTCCTCCTGTCTGATATAAACCAACCCCACAGTCACTGACACCAATCTCCTCCTGTCTGATATAAACCAACCCCACAGTCACTGACACCAATCTCCTCCTGTCTGATATAAACCAACCCACAGTCACTGACACCAATCTCCTCCTGTCTGATATAAACCAACCCACAGTCACTGACACCAATCTCCTCCTGTCTGATATAAACCAACCCACAGTCACTGACACCAATCTCCTCCTGTCTGATATAAACCAACCCCACAGTCACTGACACCAATCTCCTCCTGTCTGATATAAACCAACCCCACAGTCACTGACACCAATCTCCTCCTGTCTGATATAAACCAACCCCACAGTCACTGACACCAATCTCCTCCTGTCTGATATAAACCAACCCCACAGTCACTGACACCAATCTCCTCCTGTCTGATATAAACCAACCCCACAGTCACTGACACCAATCTCCTCCTGTCTGATATAAACCAACCCCACAGTCACTGACACCAATCTCCTCCTGTCTGATATAAACCAACCCCACAGTCACTGACACCAATCTCCTCCTGTCTGATATAAACCAACCCCACAGTCACTGACACCAATCTCCTCCTGTCTGATATAAACCAACCCCACAGTCACTGACACCAATCTCCTCCTGTCTGATATAAACCAACCCCACAGTCACTGACACCAATCTCCTCCTGTCTGATATAAACCAACCCCACAGTCACTGACACCAATCTCCTCCTGTCTGATATAAACCACCCCACAGTCACTGACACCAATCTCCTCCTGTCTGATATAAACCAACCCCACAGTCACTGACACCAATCTCCTCCTGTCTGATATAAACCAACCCCACAGTCACTGACACCAATCTCCTCCTGTCTGATATAAACCAACCCCACAGTCACTGACACCAATCTCCTCCTGTCTGATATAAACCAACCCCACAGTCACTGACACCAATCTCCTCCTGTCTGATATAAACCAACCCCACAGTCACTGACACCAATCTCCTCCTGTCTGATATAAACCAACCCCACAGTCACTGACACCAATCTCCTCCTGTCTGATATAAACCAACCCCACAGTCACTGACACCAATCTCCTCCTGTCTGATATAAACCAACCCCACAGTCACTGACACCAATCTCCTCCTGTCTGATATAAACCAACCCCACAGTCACTGACACCAATCTCCTCCTGTCTGATATAAACCAACCCCACAGTCACTGACACCAATCTCCTCCTGTCTGATATAAACCAACCCACAGTCACTGACACCAATCTCCTCCTGTCTGATATAAACCAACCCCACAGTCACTGACACCAATCTCCTCCTGTCTGATATAAACCAACCCCACAGTCACTGACACCAATCTCCTCCTGTCTGATATAAACCAACCCCACAGTCACTGACACCAATCTCCTCCTGTCTGATATAAACCAACCCCACAGTCACTGACACCAATCTCCTCCTGTCTGATATAAACCAACCCCACAGTCACTGACACCAATCTCCTCCTGTCTGATATAAACCAACCCACAGTCACTGACACCAATCTCCTCCTGTCTGATATAAACCAACCCCACAGTCACTGACACCAATCTCCTCCTGTCTGATATAAACCAACCCACAGTCACTGACACCAATCTCCTCCTGTCTGATATAAACCAACCCCACAGTCACTGACACCAATCTCCTCCTGTCTGATATAAACCAACCCCACAGTCACTGACACCAATCTCCTCCTGTCTGATATAAACCAACCCCACAGTCACTGACACCAATCTCCTCCTGTCTGATATAAACCAACCCCACAGTCACTGACACCAATCTCCTCCTGTCTGATATAAACCAACCCCACAGTCACTGACACCAATCTCCTCCTGTCTGATATAAACCAACCCCACAGTCACTGACACCAATCTCCTCCTGTCTGATATAAACCAACCCCACAGTCACTGACACCAATCTCCTCCTGTCTGATATAAACCAACCCCACAGTCACTGACACCAATCTCCTCCTGTCTGATATAAACCAACCCCACAGTCACTGACACCAATCTCCTCCTGTCTGATATAAACCAACCCCACAGTCACTGACACCAATCTCCTCCTGTCTGATATAAACCAACCCCACAGTCACTGACACCAATCTCCTCCTGTCTGATATAAACCAACCCCACAGTCACTGACACCAATCTCCTCCTGTCTGATATAAACCAACCCCACAGTCACTGACACCAATCTCCTCCTGTCTGATATAAACCAACCCCACAGTCACTGACACCAATCTCCTCCTGTCTGATATAAACCAACCCCACAGTCACTGACACCAATCTCCTCCTGTCTGATATAAACCAACCCACAGTCACTGACACCAATCTCCTCCTGTCTGATATAAACCAACCCCACAGTCACTGACACCAATCTCCTCCTGTCTGATATAAACCAACCCACAGTCACTGACACCAATCTCCTCCTGTCTGATATAAACCAACCCCACAGTCACTGACACCAATCTCCTCCTGTCTGATATAAACCAACCCCACAGTCACTGACACCAATCTCCTCCTGTCTGATATAAACCAACCCCACAGTCACTGACACCAATCTCCTCCTGTCTGATATAAACCAACCCCACAGTCACTGACACCAATCTCCTCCTGTCTGATATAAACCAACCCACAGTCACTGACACCAATCTCCTCCTGTCTGATATAAACCAACCCCACAGTCACTGACACCAATCTCCTCCTGTCTGATATAAACCAACCCCACAGTCACTGACACCAATCTCCTCCTGTCTGATATAAACCAACCCCACAGTCACTGACACCAATCTCCTCCTGTCTGATATAAACCAACCCCACAGTCACTGACACCAATCTCCTCCTGTCTGATATAAACCAACCCCACAGTCACTGACACCAATCTCCTCCTGTCTGATATAAACCAACCCCACAGTCACTGACACCAATCTCCTCCTGTCTGATATAAACCAACCCACAGTCACTGACACCAATCTCCTCCTGTCTGATATAAACCAACCCCACAGTCACTGACACCAATCTCCTCCTGTCTGATATAAACCAACCCACAGTCACTGACACCAATCTCCTCCTGTCTGATATAAACCAACCCCACAGTCACTGACACCAATCTCCTCCTGTCTGATATAAACCAACCCCACAGTCACTGACACCAATCTCCTCCTGTCTGATATAAACCAACCCCACAGTCACTGACACCAATCTCCTCCTGTCTGATATAAACCAACCCCACAGTCACTGACACCAATCTCCTCCTGTCTGATATAAACCAACCCCACAGTCACTGACACCAATCTCCTCCTGTCTGATATAAACCAACCCCACAGTCACTGACACCAATCTCCTCCTGTCTGATATAAACCAACCCCAGTCACTGACACCAATCTCCTCCTGTCTGATATAAACCAACCCCACAGTCACTGACACCAATCTCCTCCTGTCTGATATAAACCAACCCCACAGTCACTGACACCAATCTCCTCCTGTCTGATATAAACCAACCCCACAGTCACTGACACCAATCTCCTCCTGTCTGATATAAACCAACCCCACAGTCACTGACACCAATCTCCTCCTGTCTGATATAAACCAACCCCACAGTCACTGACACCAATCTCCTCCTGTCTGATATAAACCAACCCCACAGTCACTGACACCAATCTCCTCCTGTCTGATATAAACCAACCCCACAGTCACTGACACCAATCTCCTCCTGTCTGATATAAACCAACCCCACAGTCACTGACACCAATCTCCTCCTGTCTGATATAAACCAACCCACAGTCACTGACACCAATCTCCTCCTGTCTGATATAAACCAACCCCACAGTCACTGACACCAATCTCCTCCTGTCTGATATAAACCAACCCCACAGTCACTGACACCAATCTCCTCCTGTCTGATATAAACCAACCCCACAGTCACTGACACCAATCTCCTCCTGTCTGATATAAACCAACCCCACAGTCACTGACACCAATCTCCTCCTGTCTGATATAAACCAACCCCACAGTCACTGACACCAATCTCCTCCTGTCTGATATAAACCAACCCCACAGTCACTGACACCAATCTCCTCCTGTCTGATATAAACCAACCCCACAGTCACTGACACCAATCTCCTCCTGTCTGATATAAACCAACCCCACAGTCACTGACACCAATCTCCTCCTGTCTGATATAAACCAACCCCACAGTCACTGACACCAATCTCCTCCTGTCTGATATAAACCAACCCCACAGTCACTGACACCAATCTCCTCCTGTCTGATATAAACCAACCCCACAGTCACTGACACCAATCTCCTCCTGTCTGATATAAACCAACCCCACAGTCACTGACACCAATCTCCTCCTGTCTGATATAAACCAACCCCACAGTCACTGACACCAATCTCCTCCTGTCTGATATAAACCAACCCCACAGTCACTGACACCAATCTCCTCCTGTCTGATATAAACCAACCCCACAGTCACTGACACCAATCTCCTCCTGTCTGATATAAACCAACCCCACAGTCACTGACACCAATCTCCTCCTGTCTGATATAAACCAACCCCACAGTCACTGACACCAATCTCCTCCTGTCTGATATAAACCAACCCCACAGTCACTGACACCAATCTCCTCCTGTCTGATATAAACCAACCCCACAGTCACTGACACCAATCTCCTCCTGTCTGATATAAACCAACCCCACAGTCACTGACACCAATCTCCTCCTGTCTGATATAAACCAACCCCACAGTCACTGACACCAATCTCCTCCTGTCTGATATAAACCAACCCCACAGTCACTGACACCAATCTCCTCCTGTCTGATATAAACCAACCCCACAGTCACTGACACCAATCTCCTCCTGTCTGATATAAACCAACCCCACAGTCACTGACACCAATCTCCTCCTGTCTGATATAAACCAACCCCACAGTCACTGACACCAATCTCCTCCTGTCTGATATAAACCAACCCCACAGTCACTGACACCAATCTCCTCCTGTCTGATATAAACCAACCCCACAGTCACTGACACCAATCTCCTCCTGTCTGATATAAACCAACCCCACAGTCACTGACACCAATCTCCTCCTGTCTGATATAAACCAACCCCACAGTCACTGACACCAATCTCCTCCTGTCTGATATAAACCAACCCCACAGTCACTGACACCAATCTCCTCCTGTCTGATATAAACCAACCCACAGTCACTGACACCAATCTCCTCCTGTCTGATATAAACCAACCCCACAGTCACTGACACCAATCTCCTCCTGTCTGATATAAACCAACCCCACAGTCACTGACACCAATCTCCTCCTGTCTGATATAAACCAACCCCACAGTCACTGACACCAATCTCCTCCTGTCTGATATAAACCAACCCCACAGTCACTGACACCAATCTCCTCCTGTCTGATATAAACCAACCCCACAGTCACTGACACCAATCTCCTCCTGTCTGATATAAACCAACCCCACAGTCACTGACACCAATCTCCTCCTGTCTGATATAAACCAACCCCACAGTCACTGACACCAATCTCCTCCTGTCTGATATAAACCAACCCCACAGTCACTGACACCAATCTCCTCCTGTCTGATATAAACCAACCCCACAGTCACTGACACCAATCTCCTCCTGTCTGATATAAACCAACCCCACAGTCACTGACACCAATCTCCTCCTGTCTGATATAAACCAACCCCACAGTCACTGACACCAATCTCCTCCTGTCTGATATAAACCAACCCCACAGTCACTGACACCAATCTCCTCCTGTCTGATATAAACCAACCCCACAGTCACTGACACCAATCTCCTCCTGTCTGATATAAACCAACCCCACAGTCACTGACACCAATCTCCTCCTGTCTGATATAAACCAACCCCAGTCACTGACACCAATCTCCTCCTGTCTGATATAAACCAACCCCACAGTCACTGACACCAATCTCCTCCTGTCTGGTATAAACCAACCCCACAGTCACTGACACCAATCTCCTCCTGTCTGATATAAACCAACCCCACAGTCACTGACACCAATCTCCTCCTGTCTGATATAAACCAACCCCACAGTCACTGACACCAATCTCCTCCTGTCTGATATAAACCAACCCCACAGTCACTGACACCAATCTCCTCCTGTCTGATATAAAAACAGTCACTGACACCAATCTCCTCCTGTCTGATATAAACCAACCCCACAGTCACTGACACCAATCTCCTCCTGTCTGATATAAACCAACCCCACAGTCACTGACACCAATCTCCTCCTGTCTGATATAAACCAACCCCACAGTCACTGACACCAATCTCCTCCTGTCTGATATAAACCAACCCCACAGTCACTGACACCAATCTCCTCCTGTCTGATATAAACCAACCCCACAGTCACTGACACCAATCTCCTCCTGTCTGATATAAACCAACCCACAGTCACTGACACCAATCTCCTCCTGTCTGATATAAACCAACCCCACAGTCACTGACACCAATCTCCTCCTGTCTGATATAAACCAACCCCACAGTCACTGACACCAATCTCCTCCTGTCTGATATAAACCAACCCCACAGTCACTGACACCAATCTCCTCCTGTCTGATATAAACCAACCCCACAGTCACTGACACCAATCTCCTCCTGTCTGATATAAACCAACCCCACAGTCACTGACACCAATCTCCTCCTGTCTGATATAAACCAACCCCACAGTCACTGACACCAATCTCCTCCTGTCTGATATAAACCAACCCCACAGTCACTGACACCAATCTCCTCCTGTCTGATATAAACCAACCCCACAGTCACTGACACCAATCTCCTCCTGTCTGATATAAACCAACCCCACAGTCACTGACACCAATCTCCTCCTGTCTGATATAAACCAACCCCACAGTCACTGACACCAATCTCCTCCTGTCTGATATAAACCAACCCCACAGTCACTGACACCAATCTCCTCCTGTCTGATATAAACCAACCCCACAGTCACTGACACCAATCTCCTCCTGTCTGATATAAACCAACCCACAGTCACTGACACCAATCTCCTCCTGTCTGATATAAACCAACCCACAGTCACTGACACCAATCTCCTCCTGTCTGATATAAACCACCCCACAGTCACTGACACCAATCTCCTCCTGTCTGATATAAACCAACCCACAGTCACTGACACCAATCTCCTCCTGTCTGATATAAACCAACCCCACAGTCACTGACACCAATCTCCTCTGTCTGATAAAACCAACCCCACAGTCACTGACACCAATCTCCTCCTGTCTGATATAAACCAACCCCACAGTCACTGACACCAATCTCCTCCTGTCTGATATAAACCAACCCCACAGTCACTGACACCAATCTCCTCCTGTCTGATATAAACCAACCCCACAGTCACTGACACCAATCTCCTCCTGTCTGATATAAACCACCCCACAGTCACTGACACCAATCTCCTCCTGTCTGATATAAACCAACCCCACAGTCACTGACACCAATCTCCTCCTGTCTGATATAAACCAACCCCCAGTCACTGACACCAATCTCCTCCTGTCTGATATAAACCAACCCCACAGTCACTGACACCAATCTCCTCCTGTCTGATATAAACCAACCCCACAGTCACTGACACCAATCTCCTCCTGTCTGATATAAACCAACCCCACAGTCACTGACACCAATCTCCTCCTGTCTGATATAAACCAACCCCACAGTCACTGACACCAATCTCCTCCTGTCTGATATAAACCAACCCCACAGTCACTGACACCAATCTCCTCCTGTCTGATATAAACCAACCCCACAGTCACTGACACCAATCTCCTCCTGTCTGATATAAACCAACCCCACAGTCACTGACACCAATCTCCTCCTGTCTGATATAAACCAACCCCACAGTCACTGACACCAATCTCCTCCTGTCTGATATAAACCAACCCCACAGTCACTGACACCAATCTCCTCCTGTCTGATATAAACCAACCCCACAGTCACTGACACCAATCTCCTCCTGTCTGATATAAACCAACCCCACAGTCACTGACACCAATCTCCTCCTGTCTGATATAAACCAACCCCACAGTCACTGACACCAATCTCCTCCTGTCTGATATAAACCAACCCACAGTCACTGACACCAATCTCCTCCTGTCTGATATAAACCAACCCCACAGTCACTGACACCAATCTCCTCCTGTCTGATATAAACCAACCCCACAGTCACTGACACCAATCTCCTCCTGTCTGATATAAACCAACCCCACAGTCACTGACACCAATCTCCTCCTGTCTGATATAAACCAACCCCACAGTCACTGACACCAATCTCCTCCTGTCTGATATAAACCAACCCCACAGTCACTGACACCAATCTCCTCCTGTCTGATATAAACCAACCCCACAGTCACTGACACCAATCTCCTCCTGTCTGATATAAACCAACCCCACAGTCACTGACACCAATCTCCTCCTGTCTGATATAAACCAACCCCACAGTCACTGACACCAATCTCCTCCTGTCTGATATAAACCAACCCACAGTCACTGACACCAATCTCCTCCTGTCTGATATAAACCAACCCCACAGTCACTGACACCAATCTCCTCCTGTCTGATATAAACCAACCCCACAGTCACTGACACCAATCTCCTCCTGTCTGATATAAACCAACCCCACAGTCACTGACACCAATCTCCTCCTGTCTGATATAAACCAACCCCACAGTCACTGACACCAATCTCCTCCTGTCTGATATAAACCAACCCCACAGTCACTGACACCAATCTCCTCCTGTCTGATATAAACCAACCCCACAGTCACTGACACCAATCTCCTCCTGTCTGATATAAACCAACCCCACAGTCACTGACACCAATCTCCTCCTGTCTGATATAAACCAACCCCACAGTCACTGACACCAATCTCCTCCTGTCTGATATAAACCAACCCCACAGTCACTGACACCAATCTCCTCCTGTCTGATATAAACCAACCCCACAGTCACTGACACCAATCTCCTCCTGTCTGATATAAACAACCCCACAGTCACTGACACCAATCTCCTCCTGTCTGATATAAACCAACCCCACAGTCACTGACACCAATCTCCTCCTGTCTGATATAAACCAACCCCACAGTCACTGACACCAATCTCCTCCTGTCTGATATAAACCAACCCCACAGTCACTGACACCAATCTCCTCCTGTCTGATATAAACCAACCCCACAGTCACTGACACCAATCTCCTCCTGTCTGATATAAACCAACCCCACAGTCACTGACACCAATCTCCTCCTGTCTGATATAAACCAACCCCACAGTCACTGACACCAATCTCCTCCTGTCTGATATAAACCAACCCCACAGTCACTGACACCAATCTCCTCCTGTCTGATATAAACCAACCCCACAGTCACTGACACCAATCTCCTCCTGTCTGATATAAACCAACCCCACAGTCACTGACACCAATCTCCTCCTGTCTGATATAAACCAACCCCACAGTCACTGACACCAATCTCCTCCTGTCTGATATAAACCAACCCCACAGTCACTGACACCAATCTCCTCCTGTCTGATATAAACCAACCCCACAGTCACTGACACCAATCTCCTCCTGTCTGATATAAACCAACCCCACAGTCACTGACACCAATCTCCTCCTGTCTGATATAAACCAACCCCACAGTCACTGACACCAATCTCCTCCTGTCTGATATAAACCAACCCCACAGTCACTGACACCAATCTCCTCCTGTCTGATATAAACCAACCCCACAGTCACTGACACCAATCTCCTCCTGTCTGATATAAACCAACCCCACAGTCACTGACACCAATCTCCTCCTGTCTGATATAAACCAACCCCACAGTCACTGACACCAATCTCCTCCTGTCTGATATAAACCAACCCCACAGTCACTGACACCAATCTCCTCCTGTCTGATATAAACCAACCCCACAGTCACTGACACCAATCTCCTCCTGTCTGATATAAACCAACCCCACAGTCACTGACACCAATCTCCTCCTGTCTGATATAAACCAACCCCACAGTCACTGACACCAATCTCCTCCTGTCTGATATAAACCAACCCCACAGTCACTGACACCAATCTCCTCCTGTCTGATATAAACCAACCCCACAGTCACTGACACCAATCTCCTCCTGTCTGATATAAACCAACCCCACAGTCACTGACACCAATCTCCTCCTGTCTGATATAAACCAACCCCACAGTCACTGACACCAATCTCCTCCTGTCTGATATAAACCAACCCCACAGTCACTGACACCAATCTCCTCCTGTCTGATATAAACCAACCCCACAGTCACTGACACCAATCTCCTCCTGTCTGATATAAACCAACCCCACAGTCACTGACACCAATCTCCTCCTGTCTGATATAAACCAACCCCACAGTCACTGACACCAATCTCCTCCTGTCTGATATAAACCAACCCCACAGTCACTGACACCAATCTCCTCCTGTCTGATATAAACCAACCCACAGTCACTGACACCAATCTCCTCCTGTCTGATATAAACCAACCCCACAGTCACTGACACCAATCTCCTCCTGTCTGATATAAACCAACCCCACAGTCACTGACACCAATCTCCTCCTGTCTGATATAAACCAACCCCACAGTCACTGACACCAATCTCCTCCTGTCTGATATAAACCAACCCCACAGTCACTGACACCAATCTCCTCCTGTCTGATATAAACCAACCCCACAGTCACTGACACCAATCTCCTCCTGTCTGATATAAACCAACCCCACAGTCACTGACACCAATCTCCTCCTGTCTGATATAAACCAACCCACAGTCACTGACACCAATCTCCTCCTGTCTGATATAAACCAACCCCACAGTCACTGACACCAATCTCCTCCTGTCTGATATAAACCAACCCCACAGTCACTGACACCAATCTCCTCCTGTCTGATATAAACCAACCCCACAGTCACTGACACCAATCTCCTCCTGTCTGATATAAACCAACCCCACAGTCACTGACACCAATCTCCTCCTGTCTGATATAAACCAACCCCACAGTCACTGACACCAATCTCCTCCTGTCTGATATAAACCAACCCCACAGTCACTGACACCAATCTCCTCCTGTCTGATATAAACCAACCCCACAGTCACTGACACCAATCTCCTCCTGTCTGATATAAACCAACCCCACAGTCACTGACACCAATCTCCTCCTGTCTGATATAAACCAACCCCACAGTCACTGACACCAATCTCCTCCTGTCTGATATAAACCAACCCCACAGTCACTGACACCAATCTCCTCCTGTCTGATATAAACCAACCCACAGTCACTGACACCAATCTCCTCCTGTCTGATATAAACCAACCCCACAGTCACTGACACCAATCTCCTCCTGTCTGATATAAACCAACCCCACAGTCACTGACACCAATCTCCTCCTGTCTGATATAAACCAACCCCACAGTCACTGACACCAATCTCCTCCTGTCTGATATAAACCAACCCCACAGTCACTGACACCAATCTCCTCCTGTCTGATATAAACCAACCCCACAGTCACTGACACCAATCTCCTCCTGTCTGATATAAACCAACCCCACAGTCACTGACACCAATCTCCTCCTGTCTGATATAAACCAACCCCACAGTCACTGACACCAATCTCCTCCTGTCTGATATAAACCAACCCCACAGTCACTGACACCAATCTCCTCCTGTCTGATATAAACCAACCCACAGTCACTGACACCAATCTCCTCCTGTCTGATATAAACCAACCCCACAGTCACTGACACCAATCTCCTCCTGTCTGATATAAACCAACCCCACAGTCACTGACACCAATCTCCTCCTGTCTGATATAAACCAACCCCACAGTCACTGACACCAATCTCCTCCTGTCTGATATAAACCAACCCCACAGTCACTGACACCAATCTCCTCCTGTCTGATATAAACCAACCCCACAGTCACTGACACCAATCTCCTCCTGTCTGATATAAACCAACCCCACAGTCACTGACACCAATCTCCTCCTGTCTGATATAAACCAACCCCAGTCACTGACACCAATCTCCTCCTGTCTGATATAAACCAACCCCACAGTCACTGACACCAATCTCCTCCTGTCTGATATAAACCAACCCCACAGTCACTGACACCAATCTCCTCCTGTCTGATATAAACCAACCCCACAGTCACTGACACCAATCTCCTCCTGTCTGATATAAACCAACCCCACAGTCACTGACACCAATCTCCTCCTGTCTGATATAAACCAACCCCACAGTCACTGACACCAATCTCCTCCTGTCTGATGATAAACCAACCCCACAGTCACTGACACCAATCTCCTCCTGTCTGATATAAACCAACCCCACAGTCACTGACACCAATCTCCTCCTGTCTGATATAAACCAACCCCACAGTCACTGACACCAATCTCCTCCTGTCTGATATAAACCAACCCCACAGTCACTGACACCAATCTCCTCCTGTCTGATATAAACCAACCCCACAGTCACTGACACCAATCTCCTCCTGTCTGATATAAACCAACCCCACAGTCACTGACACCAATCTCCTCCTGTCTGATATAAACCAACCCCACAGTCACTGACACCAATCTCCTCCTGTCTGATATAAACCAACCCCACAGTCACTGACACCAATCTCCTCCTGTCTGATATAAACCAACCCCACAGTCACTGACACCAATCTCCTCCTGTCTGATATAAACCAACCCCACAGTCACTGACACCAATCTCCTCCTGTCTGATATAAACCAACCCCACAGTCACTGACACCAATCTCCTCCTGTCTGATATAAACCAACCCCACAGTCACTGACACCAATCTCCTCCTGTCTGATATAAACCAACCCCACAGTCACTGACACCAATCTCCTCCTGTCTGATATAAACCAACCCCACAGTCACTGACACCAATCTCCTCCTGTCTGATATAAACCAACCCCACAGTCACTGACACCAATCTCCTCCTGTCTGATATAAACCAACCCACAGTCACTGACACCAATCTCCTCCTGTCTGATATAAACCAACCCCACAGTCACTGACACCAATCTCCTCCTGTCTGATATAAACCAACCCCACAGTCACTGACACCAATCTCCTCCTGTCTGATATAAACCAACCCCACAGTCACTGACACCAATCTCCTCCTGTCTGATATAAACCAACCCCACAGTCACTGACACCAATCTCCTCCTGTCTGATATAAACCAACCCCACAGTCACTGACACCAATCTCCTCCTGTCTGATATAAACCAACCCCACAGTCACTGACACCAATCTCCTCCTGTCTGATATAAACCAACCCCACAGTCACTGACACCAATCTCCTCCTGTCTGATATAAACCAACCCCACAGTCACTGACACCAATCTCCTCCTGTCTGATATAAACCAACCCCACAGTCACTGACACCAATCTCCTCCTGTCTGATATAAACCAACCCCACAGTCACTGACACCAATCTCCTCCTGTCTGATATAAACCAACCCCACAGTCACTGACACCAATCTCCTCCTGTCTGATATAAACCAACCCCACAGTCACTGACACCAATCTCCTCCTGTCTGATATAAACCAACCCCACAGTCACTGACACCAATCTCCTCCTGTCTGATATAAACCAACCCCACAGTCACTGACACCAATCTCCTCCTGTCTGATATAAACCAACCCCACAGTCACTGACACCAATCTCCTCCTGTCTGATATAAACCAACCCCACAGTCACTGACACCAATCTCCTCCTGTCTGATATAAACCAACCCCACAGTCACTGACACCAATCTCCTCCTGTCTGATATAAACCAACCCCACAGTCACTGACACCAATCTCCTCCTGTCTGATATAAACCAACCCCACAGTCACTGACACCAATCTCCTCCTGTCTGATATAAACCAACCCCACAGTCACTGACACCAATCTCCTCCTGTCTGATATAAACCAACCCCACAGTCACTGACACCAATCTCCTCCTGTCTGATATAAACCAACCCCACAGTCACTGACACCAATCTCCTCCTGTCTGATATAAACCAACCCCACAGTCACTGACACCAATCTCCTCCTGTCTGATATAAACCAACCCCACAGTCACTGACACCAATCTCCTCCTGTCTGATATAAACCAACCCCACAGTCACTGACACCAATCTCCTCCTGTCTGATATAAACCAACCCCACAGTCACTGACACCAATCTCCTCCTGTCTGATATAAACCAACCCCACAGTCACTGACACCAATCTCCTCCTGTCTGATATAAACCAACCCCACAGTCACTGACACCAATCTCCTCCTGTCTGATATAAACCAACCCCACAGTCACTGACACCAATCTCCTCCTGTCTGATATAAACCAACCCCACAGTCACTGACACCAATCTCCTCCTGTCTGATATAAACCAACCCCACAGTCACTGACACCAATCTCCT
This sequence comes from Squalus acanthias, assembly GCA_030390025.1. Taxonomy (NCBI): domain Eukaryota; kingdom Metazoa; phylum Chordata; class Chondrichthyes; order Squaliformes; family Squalidae; genus Squalus; species Squalus acanthias. The sequence goes on along the minus strand of JASTWF010001232.1, from coordinate 80,377 downwards.
CCTGTCTGATATAAACCAACCCCACAGTCACTGACACCAATCTCCTCCTGTCTGATATAAACCAACCCCACAGTCACTGACACCAATCTCCTCCTGTCTGATATAAACCAACCCCACAGTCACTGACACCAATCTCCTCCTGTCTGATATAAACCAACCCCACAGTCACTGACACCAATCTCCTCCTGTCTGATATAAACCAACCCCACAGTCACTGACACCAATCTCCTCCTGTCTGATATAAACCAACCCCACAGTCACTGACACCAATCTCCTCCTGTCTGATATAAACCAACCCCACAGTCACTGACACCAATCTCCTCCTGTCTGATATAAACCAACCCCACAGTCACTGACACCAATCTCCTCCTGTCTGATATAAACCAACCCACAGTCACTGACACCAATCTCCTCCTGTCTGATATAAACCAACCCCACAGTCACTGACACCAATCTCCTCCTGTCTGATATAAACCAACCCCACAGTCACTGACACCAATCTCCTCCTGTCTGATATAAACCAACCCCACAGTCACTGACACCAATCTCCTCCTGTCTGATATAAACCAACCCCACAGTCACTGACACCAATCTCCTCCTGTCTGATATAAACCAACCCCACAGTCACTGACACCAATCTCCTCCTGTCTGATATAAACCAACCCCACAGTCACTGACACCAATCTCCTCCTGTCTGATATAAACCAACCCCACAGTCACTGACACCAATCTCCTCCTGTCTGATATAAACCAACCCCACAGTCACTGACACCAATCTCCTCCTGTCTGATATAAACCAACCCCACAGTCACTGACACCAATCTCCTCCTGTCTGATATAAACCAACCCCACAGTCACTGACACCAATCTCCTCCTGTCTGATATAAACCAACCCCACAGTCACTGACACCAATCTCCTCCTGTCTGATATAAACCAACCCCACAGTCACTGACACCAATCTCCTCCTGTCTGATATAAACCAACCCCACAGTCACTGACACCAATCTCCTCCTGTCTGATATAAACCAACCCCACAGTCACTGACACCAATCTCCTCCTGTCTGATATAAACCAACCCCACAGTCACTGACACCAATCTCCTCCTGTCTGATATAAACCAACCCCACAGTCACTGACACCAATCTCCTCCTGTCTGATATAAACCAACCCCACAGTCACTGACACCAATCTCCTCCTGTCTGATATAAACCAACCCCACAGTCACTGACACCAATCTCCTCCTGTCTGATATAAACCAACCCCACAGTCACTGACACCAATCTCCTCCTGTCTGATATAAACCAACCCCACAGTCACTGACACCAATCTCCTCCTGTCTGATATAAACCAACCCCACAGTCACTGACACCAATCTCCTCCTGTCTGATATAAACCAACCCCACAGTCACTGACACCAATCTCCTCCTGTCTGATATAAACCAACCCCACAGTCACTGACACCAATCTCCTCCTGTCTGATATAAACCAACCCCACAGTCACTGACACCAATCTCCTCCTGTCTGATATAAACCAACCCCACAGTCACTGACACCAATCTCCTCCTGTCTGATATAAACCAACCCCACAGTCACTGACACCAATCTCCTCCTGTCTGATATAAACCAACCCCACAGTCACTGACACCAATCTCCTCCTGTCTGATATAAACCAACCCCACAGTCACTGACACCAATCTCCTCCTGTCTGATATAAACCAACCCCACAGTCACTGACACCAATCTCCTCCTGTCTGATATAAACCAACCCCACAGTCACTGACACCAATCTCCTCCTGTCTGATATAAACCAACCCCACAGTCACTGACACCAATCTCCTCCTGTCTGATATAAACCAACCCCACAGTCACTGACACCAATCTCCTCCTGTCTGATATAAACCAACCCCACAGTCACTGACACCAATCTCCTCCTGTCTGATATAAACCAACCCCACAGTCACTGACACCAATCTCCTCCTGTCTGATATAAACCAACCCCACAGTCACTGACACCAATCTCCTCCTGTCTGATATAAACCAACCCCACAGTCACTGACACCAATCTCCTCCTGTCTGATATAAACCAACCCCACAGTCACTGACACCAATCTCCTCCTGTCTGATATAAACCAACCCCACAGTCACTGACACCAATCTCCTCCTGTCTGATATAAACCAACCCCACAGTCACTGACACCAATCTCCTCCTGTCTGATATAAACCAACCCCACAGTCACTGACACCAATCTCCTCCTGTCTGATATAAACCAACCCCACAGTCACTGACACCAATCTCCTCCTGTCTGATATAAACCAACCCCACAGTCACTGACACCAATCTCCTCCTGTCTGATATAAACCAACCCCACAGTCACTGACACCAATCTCCTCCTGTCTGATATAAACCAACCCCACAGTCACTGACACCAATCTCCTCCTGTCTGATATAAACCAACCCCACAGTCACTGACACCAATCTCCTCCTGTCTGATATAAACCAACCCCACAGTCACTGACACCAATCTCCTCCTGTCTGATATAAACCAACCCCACAGTCACTGACACCAATCTCCTCCTGTCTGATATAAACCAACCCCACAGTCACTGACACCAATCTCCTCCTGTCTGATATAAACCAACCCCACAGTCACTGACACCAATCTCCTCCTGTCTGATATAAACCAACCCCACAGTCACTGACACCAATCTCCTCCTGTCTGATATAAACCAACCCCACAGTCACTGACACCAATCTCCTCCTGTCTGATATAAACCAACCCCACAGTCACTGACACCAATCTCCTCCTGTCTGATATAAACCAACCCCACAGTCACTGACACCAATCTCCTCCTGTCTGATATAAACCAACCCCACAGTCACTGACACCAATCTCCTCCTGTCTGATATAAACCAACCCCACAGTCACTGACACCAATCTCCTCCTGTCTGATATAAACCAACCCCACAGTCACTGACACCAATCTCCTCCTGTCTGATATAAACCAACCCACAGTCACTGACACCAATCTCCTCCTGTCTGATATAAACCAACCCCACAGTCACTGACACCAATCTCCTCCTGTCTGATATAAACCAACCCCACAGTCACTGACACCAATCTCCTCCTGTCTGATATAAACCAACCCCACAGTCACTGACACCAATCTCCTCCTGTCTGATATAAACCAACCCCACAGTCACTGACACCAATCTCCTCCTGTCTGATATAAACCAACCCCACAGTCACTGACACCAATCTCCTCCTGTCTGATATAAACCAACCCCACAGTCACTGACACCAATCTCCTCCTGTCTGATATAAACCAACCCCACAGTCACTGACACCAATCTCCTCCTGTCTGATATAAACCACCCCACAGTCACTGACACCAATCTCCTCCTGTCTGATATAAACCAACCCCACAGTCACTGACACCAATCTCCTCCTGTCTGATATAAACCAACCCCACAGTCACTGACACCAATCTCCTCCTGTCTGATATAAACCAACCCCACAGTCACTGACACCAATCTCCTCCTGTCTGATATAAACCAACCCCACAGTCACTGACACCAATCTCCTCCTGTCTGATATAAACCAACCCCACAGTCACTGACACCAATCTCCTCCTGTCTGATATAAACCAACCCCACAGTCACTGACACCAATCTCCTCCTGTCTGATATAAACCAACCCCACAGTCACTGACACCAATCTCCTCCTGTCTGATATAAACCAACCCCACAGTCACTGACACCAATCTCCTCCTGTCTGATATAAACCAACCCCACAGTCACTGACACCAATCTCCTCCTGTCTGATATAAACCAACCCCACAGTCACTGACACCAATCTCCTCCTGTCTGATATAAACCAACCCCACAGTCACTGACACCAATCTCCTCCTGTCTGATATAAACCAACCCCACAGTCACTGACACCAATCTCCTCCTGTCTGATATAAACCAACCCCACAGTCACTGACACCAATCTCCTCCTGTCTGATATAAACCAACCCCACAGTCACTGACACCAATCTCCTCCTGTCTGATATAAACCAACCCCACAGTCACTGACACCAATCTCCTCCTGTCTGATATAAACCAACCCCACAGTCACTGACACCAATCTCCTCCTGTCTGATATAAACCAACCCCACAGTCACTGACACCAATCTCCTCCTGTCTGATATAAACCAACCCCACAGTCACTGACACCAATCTCCTCCTGTCTGATATAAACCAACCCCACAGTCACTGACACCAATCTCCTCCTGTCTGATATAAACCAACCCCACAGTCACTGACACCAATCTCCTCCTGTCTGATATAAACCAACCCCACAGTCACTGACACCAATCTCCTCCTGTCTGATATAAACCAACCCCACAGTCACTGACACCAATCTCCTCCTGTCTGATATAAACCAACCCCACAGTCACTGACACCAATCTCCTCCTGTCTGATATAAACCAACCCACAGTCACTGACACCAATCTCCTCCTGTCTGATATAAACCAACCCCACAGTCACTGACACCAATCTCCTCCTGTCTGATATAAACCAACCCCACAGTCACTGACACCAATCTCCTCCTGTCTGATATAAACCAACCCCACAGTCACTGACACCAATCTCCTCCTGTCTGATATAAACCAACCCCACAGTCACTGACACCAATCTCCTCCTGTCTGATATAAACCAACCCCACAGTCACTGACACCAATCTCCTCCTGTCTGATATAAACCAACCCCACAGTCACTGACACCAATCTCCTCCTGTCTGATATAAACCAACCCCACAGTCACTGACACCAATCTCCTCCTGTCTGATATAAACCAACCCCACAGTCACTGACACCAATCTCCTCCTGTCTGATATAAACCAACCCCACAGTCACTGACACCAATCTCCTCCTGTCTGATATAAACCAACCCCACAGTCACTGACACCAATCTCCTCCTGTCTGATATAAACCAACCCCACAGTCACTGACACCAATCTCCTCCTGTCTGATATAAACCAACCCCACAGTCACTGACACCAATCTCCTCCTGTCTGATATAAACCAACCCCACAGTCACTGACACCAATCTCCTCCTGTCTGATATAAACCAACCCCACAGTCACTGACACCAATCTCCTCCTGTCTGATATAAACCAACCCCACAGTCACTGACACCAATCTCCTCCTGTCTGATATAAACCAACCCCACAGTCACTGACACCAATCTCCTCCTGTCTGATATAAACCAACCCCACAGTCACTGACACCAATCTCCTCCTGTCTGATATAAACCAACCCCACAGTCACTGACACCAATCTCCTCCTGTCTGATATAAACCAACCCCACAGTCACTGACACCAATCTCCTCCTGTCTGATATAAACCAACCCCACAGTCACTGACACCAATCTCCTCCTGTCTGATATAAACCAACCCCACAGTCACTGACACCAATCTCCTCCTGTCTGATATAAACCAACCCCACAGTCACTGACACCAATCTCCTCCTGTCTGATATAAACCAACCCCACAGTCACTGACACCAATCTCCTCCTGTCTGATATAAACCAACCCCACAGTCACTGACACCAATCTCCTCCTGTCTGATATAAACCAACCCCACAGTCACTGACACCAATCTCCTCCTGTCTGATATAAACCAACCCCACAGTCACTGACACCAATCTCCTCCTGTCTGATATAAACCAACCCCACAGTCACTGACACCAATCTCCTCCTGTCTGATATAAACCAACCCCACAGTCACTGACACCAATCTCCTCCTGTCTGATATAAACCAACCCCACAGTCACTGACACCAATCTCCTCCTGTCTGATATAAACCAACCCCACAGTCACTGACACCAATCTCCTCCTGTCTGATATAAACCAACCCCACAGTCACTGACACCAATCTCCTCCTGTCTGATATAAACCAACCCCACAGTCACTGACACCAATCTCCTCCTGTCTGATATAAACCAACCCCACAGTCACTGACACCAATCTCCTCCTGTCTGATATAAACCAACCCCACAGTCACTGACACCAATCTCCTCCTGTCTGATATAAACCAACCCCACAGTCACTGACACCAATCTCCTCCTGTCTGATATAAACCAACCCCACAGTCACTGACACCAATCTCCTCCTGTCTGATATAAACCAACCCCACAGTCACTGACACCAATCTCCTCCTGTCTGATATAAACCAACCCCACAGTCACTGACACCAATCTCCTCCTGTCTGATATAAACCAACCCCACAGTCACTGACACCAATCTCCTCCTGTCTGATATAAACCAACCCCACAGTCACTGACACCAATCTCCTCCTGTCTGATATAAACCAACCCCACAGTCACTGACACCAATCTCCTCCTGTCTGATATAAACCAACCCCACAGTCACTGACACCAATCTCCTCCTGTCTGATATAAACCAACCCCACAGTCACTGACACCAATCTCCTCCTGTCTGATATAAACCAACCCCACAGTCACTGACACCAATCTCCTCCTGTCTGATATAAACCAACCCCACAGTCACTGACACCAATCTCCTCCTGTCTGATATAAACCAACCCCACAGTCACTGACACCAATCTCCTCCTGTCTGATATAAACCAACCCCACAGTCACTGACACCAATCTCCTCCTGTCTGATATAAACCAACCCCACAGTCACTGACACCAATCTCCTCCTGTCTGATATAAACCAACCCCACAGTCACTGACACCAATCTCCTCCTGTCTGATATAAACCAACCCCACAGTCACTGACACCAATCTCCTCCTGTCTGATATAAACCAACCCCACAGTCACTGACACCAATCTCCTCCTGTCTGATATAAACCAACCCCACAGTCACTGACACCAATCTCCTCCTGTCTGATATAAACCAACCCCACAGTCACTGACACCAATCTCCTCCTGTCTGATATAAACCAACCCCACAGTCACTGACACCAATCTCCTCCTGTCTGATATAAACCAACCCCACAGTCACTGACACCAATCTCCTCCTGTCTGATATAAACCAACCCCACAGTCACTGACACCAATCTCCTCCTGTCTGATATAAACCAACCCCACAGTCACTGACACCAATCTCCTCCTGTCTGATATAAACCAACCCCACAGTCACTGACACCAATCTCCTCCTGTCTGATATAAACCAACCCCACAGTCACTGACACCAATCTCCTCCTGTCTGATATAAACCAACCCCACAGTCACTGACACCAATCTCCTCCTGTCTGATATAAACCAACCCCACAGTCACTGACACCAATCTCCTCCTGTCTGATATAAACCAACCCCACAGTCACTGACACCAATCTCCTCCTGTCTGATATAAACCAACCCCACAGTCACTGACACCAATCTCCTCCTGTCTGATATAAACCAACCCCACAGTCACTGACACCAATCTCCTCCTGTCTGATATAAACCAACCCCACAGTCACTGACACCAATCTCCTCCTGTCTGATATAAACCAACCCCACAGTCACTGACACCAATCTCCTCCTGTCTGATATAAACCAACCCCACAGTCACTGACACCAATCTCCTCCTGTCTGATATAAACCAACCCCACAGTCACTGACACCAATCTCCTCCTGTCTGATATAAACCAACCCCACAGTCACTGACACCAATCTCCTCCTGTCTGATATAAACCAACCCCACAGTCACTGACACCAATCTCCTCCTGTCTGATATAAACCAACCCCACAGTCACTGACACCAATCTCCTCCTGTCTGATATAAACCAACCCCACAGTCACTGACACCAATCTCCTCCTGTCTGATATAAACCAACCCCACAGTCACTGACACCAATCTCCTCCTGTCTGATATAAACCAACCCACAGTCACTGACACCAATCTCCTCCTGTCTGATATAAACCAACCCCACAGTCACTGACACCAATCTCCTCCTGTCTGATATAAACCAACCCCACAGTCACTGACACCAATCTCCTCCTGTCTGATATAAACCAACCCCACAGTCACTGACACCAATCTCCTCCTGTCTGATATAAACCAACCCCACAGTCACTGACACCAATCTCCTCCTGTCTGATATAAACCAACCCCACAGTCACTGACACCAATCTCCTCCTGTCTGATATAAACCAACCCCACAGTCACTGACACCAATCTCCTCCTGTCTGATATAAACCAACCCCACAGTCACTGACACCAATCTCCTCCTGTCTGATATAAACCAACCCCACAGTCACTGACACCAATCTCCTCCTGTCTGATATAAACCAACCCCACAGTCACTGACACCAATCTCCTCCTGTCTGATATAAACCAACCCCACAGTCACTGACACCAATCTCCTCCTGTCTGATATAAACCAACCCCACAGTCACTGACACCAATCTCCTCCTGTCTGATATAAACCAACCCCACAGTCACTGACACCAATCTCCTCCTGTCTGATATAAACCAACCCCACAGTCACTGACACCAATCTCCTCCTGTCTGATATAAACCAACCCCACAGTCACTGACACCAATCTCCTCCTGTCTGATATAAACCAACCCCACAGTCACTGACACCAATCTCCTCCTGTCTGATATAAACCAACCCCACAGTCACTGACACCAATCTCCTCCTGTCTGATATAAACCAACCCCACAGTCACTGACACCAATCTCCTCCTGTCTGATATAAACCAACCCCACAGTCACTGACACCAATCTCCTCCTGTCTGATATAAACCAACCCCACAGTCACTGACACCAATCTCCTCCTGTCTGATATAAACCAACCCCACAGTCACTGACACCAATCTCCTCCTGTCTGATATAAACCAACCCCACAGTCACTGACACCAATCTCCTCCTGTCTGATATAAACCAACCCCACAGTCACTGACACCAATCTCCTCCTGTCTGATATAAACCAACCCCACAGTCACTGACACCAATCTCCTCCTGTCTGATATAAACCAACCCCACAGTCACTGACACCAATCTCCTCCTGTCTGATATAAACCAACCCCACAGTCACTGACACCAATCTCCTCCTGTCTGATATAAACCAACCCCACAGTCACTGACACCAATCTCCTCCTGTCTGATATAAACCAACCCCACAGTCACTGACACCAATCTCCTCCTGTCTGATATAAACCAACCCCACAGTCACTGACACCAATCTCCTCCTGTCTGATATAAACCAACCCCACAGTCACTGACACCAATCTCCTCCTGTCTGATATAAACCAACCCCACAGTCACTGACACCAATCTCCTCCTGTCTGATATAAACCAACCCCACAGTCACTGACACCAATCTCCTCCTGTCTGATATAAACCAACCCCACAGTCACTGACACCAATCTCCTCCTGTCTGATATAAACCAACCCCACAGTCACTGACACCAATCTCCTCCTGTCTGATATAAACCAACCCCACAGTCACTGACACCAATCTCCTCCTGTCTGATATAAACCAACCCCACAGTCACTGACACCAATCTCCTCCTGTCTGATATAAACCAACCCCACAGTCACTGACACCAATCTCCTCCTGTCTGATATAAACCAACCCCACAGTCACTGACACCAATCTCCTCCTGTCTGATATAAACCAACCCCACAGTCACTGACACCAATCTCCTCCTGTCTGATATAAACCAACCCCACAGTCACTGACACCAATCTCCTCCTGTCTGATATAAACCAACCCCACAGTCACTGACACCAATCTCCTCCTGTCTGATATAAACCAACCCCACAGTCACTGACACCAATCTCCTCCTGTCTGATATAAACCAACCCCACAGTCACTGACACCAATCTCCTCCTGTCTGATATAAACCAACCCCACAGTCACTGACACCAATCTCCTCCTGTCTGATATAAACCAACCCCACAGTCACTGACACCAATCTCCTCCTGTCTGATATAAACCAACCCCACAGTCACTGACACCAATCTCCTCCTGTCTGATATAAACCAACCCCACAGTCACTGACACCAATCTCCTCCTGTCTGATATAAACCAACCCCACAGTCACTGACACCAATCTCCTCCTGTCTGATATAAACCAACCCCACAGTCACTGACACCAATCTCCTCCTGTCTGATATAAACCAACCCCACAGTCACTGACACCAATCTCCTCCTGTCTGATATAAACCAACCCCACAGTCACTGACACCAATCTCCTCCTGTCTGATATAAACCAACCCCACAGTCACTGACACCAATCTCCTCCTGTCTGATATAAACCAACCCCACAGTCACTGACACCAATCTCCTCCTGTCTGATATAAACCAACCCCACAGTCACTGACACCAATCTCCTCCTGTCTGATATAAACCAACCCCACAGTCACTGACACCAATCTCCTCCTGTCTGATATAAACCAACCCCACAGTCACTGACACCAATCTCCTCCTGTCTGATATAAACCAACCCCACAGTCACTGACACCAATCTCCTCCTGTCTGATATAAACCAACCCCACAGTCACTGACACCAATCTCCTCCTGTCTGATATAAACCAACCCCACAGTCACTGACACCAATCTCCTCCTGTCTGATATAAACCAACCCCACAGTCACTGACACCAATCTCCTCCTGTCTGATATAAACCAACCCCACAGTCACTGACACCAATCTCCTCCTGTCTGATATAAACCAACCCCACAGTCACTGACACCAATCTCCTCCTGTCTGATATAAACCAACCCCACAGTCACTGACACCAATCTCCTCCTGTCTGATATAAACCAACCCCACAGTCACTGACACCAATCTCCTCCTGTCTGATATAAACCAACCCCACAGTCACTGACACCAATCTCCTCCTGTCTGATATAAACCAACCCCACAGTCACTGACACCAATCTCCTCCTGTCTGATATAAACCAACCCCACAGTCACTGACACCAATCTCCTCCTGTCTGATATAAACCAACCCCACAGTCACTGACACCAATCTCCTCCTGTCTGATATAAACCAACCCCACAGTCACTGACACCAATCTCCTCCTGTCTGATATAAACCAACCCCACAGTCACTGACACCAATCTCCTCCTGTCTGATATAAACCAACCCCACAGTCACTGACACCAATCTCCTCCTGTCTGATATAAACCAACCCCACAGTCACTGACACCAATCTCCTCCTGTCTGATATAAACCAACCCCACAGTCACTGACACCAATCTCCTCCTGTCTGATATAAACCAACCCCACAGTCACTGACACCAATCTCCTCCTGTCTGATATAAACCAACCCCACAGTCACTGACACCAATCTCCTCCTGTCTGATATAAACCAACCCCACAGTCACTGACACCAATCTCCTCCTGTCTGATATAAACCAACCCCACAGTCACTGACACCAATCTCCTCCTGTCTGATATAAACCAACCCCACAGTCACTGACACCAATCTCCTCCTGTCTGATATAAACCAACCCCACAGTCACTGACACCAATCTCCTCCTGTCTGATATAAACCAACCCCACAGTCACTGACACCAATCTCCTCCTGTCTGATATAAACCAACCCCACAGTCACTGACACCAATCTCCTCCTGTCTGATATAAACCAACCCCACAGTCACTGACACCAATCTCCTCCTGTCTGATATAAACCAACCCCACAGTCACTGACACCAATCTCCTCCTGTCTGATATAAACCAACCCCACAGTCACTGACACCAATCTCCTCCTGTCTGATATAAACCAACCCCACAGTCACTGACACCAATCTCCTCCTGTCTGATATAAACCAACCCCACAGTCACTGACACCAATCTCCTCCTGTCTGATATAAACCAACCCCACAGTCACTGACACCAATCTCCTCCTGTCTGATATAAACCAACCCCACAGTCACTGACACCAATCTCCTCCTGTCTGATATAAACCAACCCCACAGTCACTGACACCAATCTCCTCCTGTCTGATATAAACCAACCCCACAGTCACTGACACCAATCTCCTCCTGTCTGATATAAACCAACCCCACAGTCACTGACACCAATCTCCTCCTGTCTGATATAAACCAACCCCACAGTCACTGACACCAATCTCCTCCTGTCTGATATAAACCAACCCCACAGTCACTGACACCAATCTCCTCCTGTCTGATATAAACCAACCCCACAGTCACTGACACCAATCTCCTCCTGTCTGATATAAACCAACCCCACAGTCACTGACACCAATCTCCTCCTGTCTGATATAAACCAACCCCACAGTCACTGACACCAATCTCCTCCTGTCTGATATAAACCAACCCCACAGTCACTGACACCAATCTCCTCCTGTCTGATATAAACCAACCCCACAGTCACTGACACCAATCTCCTCCTGTCTGATATAAACCAACCCCACAGTCACTGACACCAATCTCCTCCTGTCTGATATAAACCAACCCCACAGTCACTGACACCAATCTCCTCCTGTCTGATATAAACCAACCCCACAGTCACTGACACCAATCTCCTCCTGTCTGATATAAACCAACCCCACAGTCACTGACACCAATCTCCTCCTGTCTGATATAAACCAACCCCACAGTCACTGACACCAATCTCCTCCTGTCTGATATAAACCAACCCCACAGTCACTGACACCAATCTCCTCCTGTCTGATATAAACCAACCCCACAGTCACTGACACCAATCTCCTCCTGTCTGATATAAACCAACCCCACAGTCACTGACACCAATCTCCTCCTGTCTGATATAAACCAACCCCACAGTCACTGACACCAATCTCCTCCTGTCTGATATAAACCAACCCCACAGTCACTGACACCAATCTCCTCCTGTCTGATATAAACCAACCCCACAGTCACTGACACCAATCTCCTCCTGTCTGATATAAACCAACCCCACAGTCACTGACACCAATCTCCTCCTGTCTGATATAAACCAACCCCACAGTCACTGACACCAATCTCCTCCTGTCTGATATAAACCAACCCCACAGTCACTGACACCAATCTCCTCCTGTCTGATATAAACCAACCCCACAGTCACTGACACCAATCTCCTCCTGTCTGATATAAACCAACCCCACAGTCACTGACACCAATCTCCTCCTGTCTGATATAAACCAACCCCACAGTCACTGACACCAATCTCCTCCTGTCTGATATAAACCAACCCCACAGTCACTGACACCAATCTCCTCCTGTCTGATATAAACCAACCCCACAGTCACTGACACCAATCTCCTCCTGTCTGATATAAACCAACCCCACAGTCACTGACACCAATCTCCTCCTGTCTGATATAAACCAACCCCACAGTCACTGACACCAATCTCCTCCTGTCTGATATAAACCAACCCCACAGTCACTGACACCAATCTCCTCCTGTCTGATATAAACCAACCCCACAGTCACTGACACCAATCTCCTCCTGTCTGATATAAACCAACCCCACAGTCACTGACACCAATCTCCTCCTGTCTGATATAAACCAACCCCACAGTCACTGACACCAATCTCCTCCTGTCTGATATAAACCAACCCCACAGTCACTGACACCAATCTCCTCCTGTCTGATATAAACCAACCCCACAGTCACTGACACCAATCTCCTCCTGTCTGATATAAACCAACCCCACAGTCACTGACACCAATCTCCTCCTGTCTGATATAAACCAACCCCACAGTCACTGACACCAATCTCCTCCTGTCTGATATAAACCAACCCCACAGTCACTGACACCAATCTCCTCCTGTCTGATATAAACCAACCCCACAGTCACTGACACCAATCTCCTCCTGTCTGATATAAACCAACCCCACAGTCACTGACACCAATCTCCTCCTGTCTGATATAAACCAACCCCACAGTCACTGACACCAATCTCCTCCTGTCTGATATAAACCAACCCCACAGTCACTGACACCAATCTCCTCCTGTCTGATATAAACCAACCCCACAGTCACTGACACCAATCTCCTCCTGTCTGATATAAACCAACCCCACAGTCACTGACACCAATCTCCTCCTGTCTGATATAAACCAACCCCACAGTCACTGACACCAATCTCCTCCTGTCTGATATAAACCAACCCCACAGTCACTGACACCAATCTCCTCCTGTCTGATATAAACCAACCCCACAGTCACTGACACCAATCTCCTCCTGTCTGATATAAACCAACCCCACAGTCACTGACACCAATCTCCTCCTGTCTGATATAAACCAACCCCACAGTCACTGACACCAATCTCCTCCTGTCTGATATAAACCAACCCCACAGTCACTGACACCAATCTCCTCCTGTCTGATATAAACCAACCCCACAGTCACTGACACCAATCTCCTCCTGTCTGATATAAACCAACCCCACAGTCACTGACACCAATCTCCTCCTGTCTGATATAAACCAACCCCACAGTCACTGACACCAATCTCCTCCTGTCTGATATAAACCAACCCCACAGTCACTGACACCAATCTCCTCCTGTCTGATATAAACCAACCCCACAGTCACTGACACCAATCTCCTCCTGTCTGATATAAACCAACCCCACAGTCACTGACACCAATCTCCTCCTGTCTGATATAAACCAACCCCACAGTCACTGACACCAATCTCCTCCTGTCTGATATAAACCAACCCCACAGTCACTGACACCAATCTCCTCCTGTCTGATATAAACCAACCCCACAGTCACTGACACCAATCTCCTCCTGTCTGATATAAACCAACCCCACAGTCACTGACACCAATCTCCTCCTGTCTGATATAAACCAACCCCACAGTCACTGACACCAATCTCCTCCTGTCTGATATAAACCAACCCCACAGTCACTGACACCAATCTCCTCCTGTCTGATATAAACCAACCCCACAGTCACTGACACCAATCTCCTCCTGTCTGATATAAACCAACCCCACAGTCACTGACACCAATCTCCTCCTGTCTGATATAAACCAACCCCACAGTCTGACACCAATCTCCTCCTGTCTGATATAAACCAACCCCACAGTCACTGACACCAATCTCCTCCTGTCTGATATAAACCAACCCCACAGTCACTGACACCAATCTCCTCCTGTCTGATATAAACCAACCCCACAGTCACTGACACCAATCTCCTCCTGTCTGATATAAACCAACCCCACAGTCACTGACACCAATCTCCTCCTGTCTGATATAAACCAACCCCACAGTCACTGACACCAATCTCCTCCTGTCTGATATAAACCAACCCCACAGTCACTGACACCAATCTCCTCCTGTCTGATATAAACCAACCCCACAGTCACTGACACCAATCTCCTCCTGTCTGATATAAACCAACCCCACAGTCACTGACACCAATCTCCTCCTGTCTGATATAAACCAACCCCACAGTCACTGACACCAATCTCCTCCTGTCTGATATAAACCAACCCCACAGTCACTGACACCAATCTCCTCCTGTCTGATATAAACCAACCCCACAGTCACTGACACCAATCTCCTCCTGTCTGATATAAACCAACCCCACAGTCACTGACACCAATCTCCTCCTGTCTGATATAAACCAACCCCACAGTCACTGACACCAATCTCCTCCTGTCTGATATAAACCAACCCCACAGTCACTGACACCAATCTCCTCCTGTCTGATATAAACCAACCCCACAGTCACTGACACCAATCTCCTCCTGTCTGATATAAACCAACCCCACAGTCACTGACACCAATCTCCTCCTGTCTGATATAAACCAACCCCACAGTCACTGACACCAATCTCCTCCTGTCTGATATAAACCAACCCCACAGTCACTGACACCAATCTCCTCCTGTCTGATATAAACCAACCCCACAGTCACTGACACCAATCTCCTCCTGTCTGATATAAACCAACCCCACAGTCACTGACACCAATCTCCTCCTGTCTGATATAAACCAACCCCACAGTCACTGACACCAATCTCCTCCTGTCTGATATAAACCAACCCCACAGTCACTGACACCAATCTCCTCCTGTCTGATATAAACCAACCCCACAGTCACTGACACCAATCTCCTCCTGTCTGATATAAACCAACCCCACAGTCACTGACACCAATCTCCTCCTGTCTGATATAAACCAACCCCACAGTCACTGACACCAATCTCCTCCTGTCTGATATAAACCAACCCCACAGTCACTGACACCAATCTCCTCCTGTCTGATATAAACCAACCCCACAGTCACTGACACCAATCTCCTCCTGTCTGATATAAACCAACCCCACAGTCACTGACACCAATCTCCTCCTGTCTGATATAAACCAACCCCACAGTCACTGACACCAATCTCCTCCTGTCTGATATAAACCAACCCCACAGTCACTGACACCAATCTCCTCCTGTCTGATATAAACCAACCCCACAGTCACTGACACCAATCTCCTCCTGTCTGATATAAACCAACCCCACAGTCACTGACACCAATCTCCTCCTGTCTGATATAAACCAACCCCACAGTCACTGACACCAATCTCCTCCTGTCTGATATAAACCAACCCCACAGTCACTGACACCAATCTCCTCCTGTCTGATATAAACCAACCCCACAGTCACTGACACCAATCTCCTCCTGTCTGATATAAACCAACCCCACAGTCACTGACACCAATCTCCTCCTGTCTGATATAAACCAACCCCACAGTCACTGACACCAATCTCCTCCTGTCTGATATAAACCAACCCCACAGTCACTGACACCAATCTCCTCCTGTCTGATATAAACCAACCCCACAGTCACTGACACCAATCTCCTCCTGTCTGATATAAACCAACCCCACAGTCACTGACACCAATCTCCTCCTGTCTGATATAAACCAACCCCACAGTCACTGACACCAATCTCCTCCTGTCTGATATAAACCAACCCCACAGTCACTGACACCAATCTCCTCCTGTCTGATATAAACCAACCCCACAGTCACTGACACCAATCTCCTCCTGTCTGATATAAACCAACCCCACAGTCACTGACACCAATCTCCTCCTGTCTGATATAAACCAACCCCACAGTCACTGACACCAATCTCCTCCTGTCTGATATAAACCAACCCCACAGTCACTGACACCAATCTCCTCCTGTCTGATATAAACCAACCCCACAGTCACTGACACCAATCTCCTCCTGTCTGATATAAACCAACCCCACAGTCACTGACACCAATCTCCTCCTGTCTGATATAAACCAACCCCACAGTCACTGACACCAATCTCCTCCTGTCTGATATAAACCAACCCCACAGTCACTGACACCAATCTCCTCCTGTCTGATATAAACCAACCCCACAGTCACTGACACCAATCTCCTCCTGTCTGATATAAACCAACCCCACAGTCACTGACACCAATCTCCTCCTGTCTGATATAAACCAACCCCACAGTCACTGACACCAATCTCCTCCTGTCTGATATAAACCAACCCCACAGTCACTGACACCAATCTCCTCCTGTCTGATATAAACCAACCCCACAGTCACTGACACCAATCTCCTCCTGTCTGATATAAACCAACCCCACAGTCACTGACACCAATCTCCTCCTGTCTGATATAAACCAACCCCACAGTCACTGACACCAATCTCCTCCTGTCTGATATAAACCAACCCCACAGTCACTGACACCAATCTCCTCCTGTCTGATATAAACCAACCCCACAGTCACTGACACCAATCTCCTCCTGTCTGATATAAACCAACCCCACAGTCACTGACACCAATCTCCTCCTGTCTGATATAAACCAACCCCACAGTCACTGACACCAATCTCCTCCTGTCTGATATAAACCAACCCCACAGTCACTGACACCAATCTCCTCCTGTCTGATATAAACCAACCCCACAGTCACTGACACCAATCTCCTCCTGTCTGATATAAACCAACCCCACAGTCACTGACACCAATCTCCTCCTGTCTGATATAAACCAACCCCACAGTCACTGACACCAATCTCCTCCTGTCTGATATAAACCAACCCCACAGTCACTGACACCAATCTCCTCCTGTCTGATATAAACCAACCCCACAGTCACTGACACCAATCTCCTCCTGTCTGATATAAACCAACCCCACAGTCACTGACACCAATCTCCTCCTGTCTGATATAAACCAACCCCACAGTCACTGACACCAATCTCCTCCTGTCTGATATAAACCAACCCCACAGTCACTGACACCAATCTCCTCCTGTCTGATATAAACCAACCCCACAGTCACTGACACCAATCTCCTCCTGTCTGATATAAACCAACCCCACAGTCACTGACACCAATCTCCTCCTGTCTGATATAAACCAACCCCACAGTCACTGACACCAATCTCCTCCTGTCTGATATAAACCAACCCCACAGTCACTGACACCAATCTCCTCCTGTCTGATATAAACCAACCCCACAGTCACTGACACCAATCTCCTCCTGTCTGATATAAACCAACCCCACAGTCACTGACACCAATCTCCTCCTGTCTGATATAAACCAACCCCACAGTCACTGACACCAATCTCCTCCTGTCTGATATAAACCAACCCCACAGTCACTGACACCAATCTCCTCCTGTCTGATATAAACCAACCCCACAGTCACTGACACCAATCTCCTCCTGTCTGATATAAACCAACCCCACAGTCACTGACACCAATCTCCTCCTGTCTGATATAAACCAACCCCACAGTCACTGACACCAATCTCCTCCTGTCTGATATAAACCAACCCCACAGTCACTGACACCAATCTCCTCCTGTCTGATATAAACCAACCCCACAGTCACTGACACCAATCTCCTCCTGTCTGATATAAACCAACCCCACAGTCACTGACACCAATCTCCTCCTGTCTGATATAAACCAACCCCACAGTCACTGACACCAATCTCCTCCTGTCTGATATAAACCAACCCCACAGTCACTGACACCAATCTCCTCCTGTCTGATATAAACCAACCCCACAGTCACTGACACCAATCTCCTCCTGTCTGATATAAACCAACCCCACAGTCACTGACACCAATCTCCTCCTGTCTGATATAAACCAACCCCACAGTCACTGACACCAATCTCCTCCTGTCTGATATAAACCAACCCCACAGTCACTGACACCAATCTCCTCCTGTCTGATATAAACCAACCCCACAGTCACTGACACCAATCTCCTCCTGTCTGATATAAACCAACCCCACAGTCACTGACACCAATCTCCTCCTGTCTGATATAAACCAACCCCACAGTCACTGACACCAATCTCCTCCTGTCTGATATAAACCAACCCCACAGTCACTGACACCAATCTCCTCCTGTCTGATATAAACCAACCCCACAGTCACTGACACCAATCTCCTCCTGTCTGATATAAACCAACCCCACAGTCACTGACACCAATCTCCTCCTGTCTGATATAAACCAACCCCACAGTCACTGACACCAATCTCCTCCTGTCTGATATAAACCAACCCCACAGTCACTGACACCAATCTCCTCCTGTCTGATATAAACCAACCCCACAGTCACTGACACCAATCTCCTCCTGTCTGATATAAACCAACCCCACAGTCACTGACACCAATCTCCTCCTGTCTGATATAAACCAACCCCACAGTCACTGACACCAATCTCCTCCTGTCTGATATAAACCAACCCCACAGTCACTGACACCAATCTCCTCCTGTCTGATATAAACCAACCCCACAGTCACTGACACCAATCTCCTCCTGTCTGATATAAACCAACCCCACAGTCACTGACACCAATCTCCTCCTGTCTGATATAAACCAACCCCACAGTCACTGACACCAATCTCCTCCTGTCTGATATAAACCAACCCCACAGTCACTGACACCAATCTCCTCCTGTCTGATATAAACCAACCCCACAGTCACTGACACCAATCTCCTCCTGTCTGATATAAACCAACCCCACAGTCACTGACACCAATCTCCTCCTGTCTGATATAAACCAACCCCACAGTCACTGACACCAATCTCCTCCTGTCTGATATAAACCAACCCCACAGTCACTGACACCAATCTCCTCCTGTCTGATATAAACCAACCCCACAGTCACTGACACCAATCTCCTCCTGTCTGATATAAACCAACCCCACAGTCACTGACACCAATCTCCTCCTGTCTGATATAAACCAACCCCACAGTCACTGACACCAATCTCCTCCTGTCTGATATAAACCAACCCCACAGTCACTGACACCAATCTCCTCCTGTCTGATATAAACCAACCCCACAGTCACTGACACCAATCTCCTCCTGTCTGATATAAACCAACCCCACAGTCACTGACACCAATCTCCTCCTGTCTGATATAAACCAACCCCACAGTCACTGACACCAATCTCCTCCTGTCTGATATAAACCAACCCCACAGTCACTGACACCAATCTCCTCCTGTCTGATATAAACCAACCCCACAGTCACTGACACCAATCTCCTCCTGTCTGATATAAACCAACCCCACAGTCACTGACACCAATCTCCTCCTGTCTGATATAAACCAACCCCACAGTCACTGACACCAATCTCCTCCTGTCTGATATAAACCAACCCCACAGTCACTGACACCAATCTCCTCCTGTCTGATATAAACCAACCCCACAGTCACTGACACCAATCTCCTCCTGTCTGATATAAACCAACCCCACAGTCACTGACACCAATCTCCTCCTGTCTGATATAAACCAACCCCACAGTCACTGACACCAATCTCCTCCTGTCTGATATAAACCAACCCCACAGTCACTGACACCAATCTCCTCCTGTCTGATATAAACCAACCCCACAGTCACTGACACCAATCTCCTCCTGTCTGATATAAACCAACCCCACAGTCACTGACACCAATCTCCTCCTGTCTGATATAAACCAACCCCACAGTCACTGACACCAATCTCCTCCTGTCTGATATAAACCAACCCCACAGTCACTGACACCAATCTCCTCCTGTCTGATATAAACCAACCCCACAGTCACTGACACCAATCTCCTCCTGTCTGATATAAACCAACCCCACAGTCACTGACACCAATCTCCTCCTGTCTGATATAAACCAACCCCACAGTCACTGACACCAATCTCCTCCTGTCTGATATAAACCAACCCCACAGTCACTGACACCAATCTCCTCCTGTCTGATATAAACCAACCCCACAGTCACTGACACCAATCTCCTCCTGTCTGATATAAACCAACCCCACAGTCACTGACACCAATCTCCTCCTGTCTGATATAAACCAACCCCACAGTCACTGACACCAATCTCCTCCTGTCTGATATAAACCAACCCCACAGTCACTGACACCAATCTCCTCCTGTCTGATATAAACCAACCCCACAGTCACTGACACCAATCTCCTCCTGTCTGATATAAACCAACCCCACAGTCACTGACACCAATCTCCTCCTGTCTGATATAAACCAACCCACAGTCACTGACACCAATCTCCTCCTGTCTGATATAAACCAACCCCACAGTCACTGACACCAATCTCCTCCTGTCTGATATAAACCAACCCCACAGTCACTGACACCAATCTCCTCCTGTCTGATATAAACCAACCCCACAGTCACTGACACCAATCTCCTCCTGTCTGATATAAACCAACCCCACAGTCACTGACACCAATCTCCTCCTGTCTGATATAAACCAACCCCACAGTCACTGACACCAATCTCCTCCTGTCTGATATAAACCAACCCCACAGTCACTGACACCAATCTCCTCCTGTCTGATATAAACCAACCCCACAGTCACTGACACCAATCTCCTCCTGTCTGATATAAACCAACCCCACAGTCACTGACACCAATCTCCTCCTGTCTGATATAAACCAACCCCACAGTCACTGACACCAATCTCCTCCTGTCTGATATAAACCAACCCCACAGTCACTGACACCAATCTCCTCCTGTCTGATATAAACCAACCCCACAGTCACTGACACCAATCTCCTCCTGTCTGATATAAACCAACCCCACAGTCACTGACACCAATCTCCTCCTGTCTGATATAAACCAACCCCACAGTCACTGACACCAATCTCCTCCTGTCTGATATAAACCAACCCCACAGTCACTGACACCAATCTCCTCCTGTCTGATATAAACCAACCCCACAGTCACTGACACCAATCTCCTCCTGTCTGATATAAACCAACCCCACAGTCACTGACACCAATCTCCTCCTGTCTGATATAAACCAACCCCACAGTCACTGACACCAATCTCCTCCTGTCTGATATAAACCAACCCCACAGTCACTGACACCAATCTCCTCCTGTCTGATATAAACCAACCCCACAGTCACTGACACCAATCTCCTCCTGTCTGATATAAACCAACCCCACAGTCACTGACACCAATCTCCTCCTGTCTGATATAAACCAACCCCACAGTCACTGACACCAATCTCCTCCTGTCTGATATAAACCAACCCCACAGTCACTGACACCAATCTCCTCCTGTCTGATATAAACCAACCCCACAGTCACTGACACCAATCTCCTCCTGTCTGATATAAACCAACCCCACAGTCACTGACACCAATCTCCTCCTGTCTGATATAAACCAACCCCACAGTCACTGACACCAATCTCCTCCTGTCTGATATAAACCAACCCCACAGTCACTGACACCAATCTCCTCCTGTCTGATATAAACCAACCCCACAGTCACTGACACCAATCTCCTCCTGTCTGATATAAACCAACCCCACAGTCACTGACACCAATCTCCTCCTGTCTGATATAAACCAACCCCACAGTCACTGACACCAATCTCCTCCTGTCTGATATAAACCAACCCCACAGTCACTGACACCAATCTCCTCCTGTCTGATATAAACCAACCCCACAGTCACTGACACCAATCTCCTCCTGTCTGATATAAACCAACCCCACAGTCACTGACACCAATCTCCTCCTGTCTGATATAAACCAACCCCACAGTCACTGACACCAATCTCCTCCTGTCTGATATAAACCAACCCCACAGTCACTGACACCAATCTCCTCCTGTCTGATATAAACCAACCCCACAGTCACTGACACCAATCTCCTCCTGTCTGATATAAACCAACCCCACAGTCACTGACACCAATCTCCTCCTGTCTGATATAAACCAACCCCACAGTCACTGACACCAATCTCCTCCTGTCTGATATAAACCAACCCCACAGTCACTGACACCAATCTCCTCCTGTCTGATATAAACCAACCCCACAGTCACTGACACCAATCTCCTCCTGTCTGATATAAACCAACCCCACAGTCACTGACACCAATCTCCTCCTGTCTGATATAAACCAACCCCACAGTCACTGACACCAATCTCCTCCTGTCTGATATAAACCAACCCCACAGTCACTGACACCAATCTCCTCCTGTCTGATATAAACCAACCCCACAGTCACTGACACCAATCTCCTCCTGTCTGATATAAACCAACCCCACAGTCACTGACACCAATCTCCTCCTGTCTGATATAAACCAACCCCACAGTCACTGACACCAATCTCCTCCTGTCTGATATAAACCAACCCCACAGTCACTGACACCAATCTCCTCCTGTCTGATATAAACCAACCCCACAGTCACTGACACCAATCTCCTCCTGTCTGATATAAACCAACCCCACAGTCACTGACACCAATCTCCTCCTGTCTGATATAAACCAACCCCACAGTCACTGACACCAATCTCCTCCTGTCTGATATAAACCAACCCCACAGTCACTGACACCAATCTCCTCCTGTCTGATATAAACCAACCCCACAGTCACTGACACCAATCTCCTCCTGTCTGATATAAACCAACCCCACAGTCACTGACACCAATCTCCTCCTGTCTGATATAAACCAACCCCACAGTCACTGACACCAATCTCCTCCTGTCTGATATAAACCAACCCCACAGTCACTGACACCAATCTCCTCCTGTCTGATATAAACCAACCCCACAGTCACTGACACCAATCTCCTCCTGTCTGATATAAACCAACCCCACAGTCACTGACACCAATCTCCTCCTGTCTGATATAAACCAACCCCACAGTCACTGACACCAATCTCCTCCTGTCTGATATAAACCAACCCCACAGTCACTGACACCAATCTCCTCCTGTCTGATATAAACCAACCCCACAGTCACTGACACCAATCTCCTCCTGTCTGATATAAACCAACCCCACAGTCACTGACACCAATCTCCTCCTGTCTGATATAAACCAACCCCACAGTCACTGACACCAATCTCCTCCTGTCTGATATAAACCAACCCCACAGTCACTGACACCAATCTCCTCCTGTCTGATATAAACCAACCCCACAGTCACTGACACCAATCTCCTCCTGTCTGATATAAACCAACCCCACAGTCACTGACACCAATCTCCTCCTGTCTGATATAAACCAACCCCACAGTCACTGACACCAATCTCCTCCTGTCTGATATAAACCAACCCCACAGTCACTGACACCAATCTCCTCCTGTCTGATATAAACCAACCCCACAGTCACTGACACCAATCTCCTCCTGTCTGATATAAACCAACCCCACAGTCACTGACACCAATCTCCTCCTGTCTGATATAAACCAACCCCACAGTCACTGACACCAATCTCCTCCTGTCTGATATAAACCAACCCCACAGTCACTGACACCAATCTCCTCCTGTCTGATATAAACCAACCCCACAGTCACTGACACCAATCTCCTCCTGTCTGATATAAACCAACCCCACAGTCACTGACACCAATCTCCTCCTGTCTGATATAAACCAACCCCACAGTCACTGACACCAATCTCCTCCTGTCTGATATAAACCAACCCCACAGTCACTGACACCAATCTCCTCCTGTCTGATATAAACCAACCCCACAGTCACTGACACCAATCTCCTCCTGTCTGATATAAACCAACCCCACAGTCACTGACACCAATCTCCTCCTGTCTGATATAAACCAACCCCACAGTCACTGACACCAATCTCCTCCTGTCTGATATAAACCAACCCCACAGTCACTGACACCAATCTCCTCCTGTCTGATATAAACCAACCCCACAGTCACTGACACCAATCTCCTCCTGTCTGATATAAACCAACCCCACAGTCACTGACACCAATCTCCTCCTGTCTGATATAAACCAACCCCACAGTCACTGACACCAATCTCCTCCTGTCTGATATAAACCAACCCCACAGTCACTGACACCAATCTCCTCCTGTCTGATATAAACCAACCCCACAGTCACTGACACCAATCTCCTCCTGTCTGATATAAACCAACCCCACAGTCACTGACACCAATCTCCTCCTGTCTGATATAAACCAACCCCACAGTCACTGACACCAATCTCCTCCTGTCTGATATAAACCAACCCCACAGTCACTGACACCAATCTCCTCCTGTCTGATATAAACCAACCCCACAGTCACTGACACCAATCTCCTCCTGTCTGATATAAACCAACCCCACAGTCACTGACACCAATCTCCTCCTGTCTGATATAAACCAACCCCACAGTCACTGACACCAATCTCCTCCTGTCTGATATAAACCAACCCCACAGTCACTGACACCAATCTCCTCCTGTCTGATATAAACCAACCCCACAGTCACTGACACCAATCTCCTCCTGTCTGATATAAACCAACCCCACAGTCACTGACACCAATCTCCTCCTGTCTGATATAAACCAACCCCACAGTCACTGACACCAATCTCCTCCTGTCTGATATAAACCAACCCCACAGTCACTGACACCAATCTCCTCCTGTCTGATATAAACCAACCCCACAGTCACTGACACCAATCTCCTCCTGTCTGATATAAACCAACCCCACAGTCACTGACACCAATCTCCTCCTGTCTGATATAAACCAACCCCACAGTCACTGACACCAATCTCCTCCTGTCTGATATAAACCAACCCCACAGTCACTGACACCAATCTCCTCCTGTCTGATATAAACCAACCCCACAGTCACTGACACCAATCTCCTCCTGTCTGATATAAACCAACCCCACAGTCACTGACACCAATCTCCTCCTGTCTGATATAAACCAACCCCACAGTCACTGACACCAATCTCCTCCTGTCTGATATAAACCAACCCCACAGTCACTGACACCAATCTCCTCCTGTCTGATATAAACCAACCCCACAGTCACTGACACCAATCTCCTCCTGTCTGATATAAACCAACCCCACAGTCACTGACACCAATCTCCTCCTGTCTGATATAAACCAACCCCACAGTCACTGACACCAATCTCCTCCTGTCTGATATAAACCAACCCCACAGTCACTGACACCAATCTCCTCCTGTCTGATATAAACCAACCCCACAGTCACTGACACCAATCTCCTCCTGTCTGATATAAACCAACCCCACAGTCACTGACACCAATCTCCTCCTGTCTGATATAAACCAACCCCACAGTCACTGACACCAATCTCCTCCTGTCTGATATAAACCAACCCCACAGTCACTGACACCAATCTCCTCCTGTCTGATATAAACCAACCCCACAGTCACTGACACCAATCTCCTCCTGTCTGATATAAACCAACCCCACAGTCACTGACACCAATCTCCTCCTGTCTGATATAAACCAACCCCACAGTCACTGACACCAATCTCCTCCTGTCTGATATAAACCAACCCCACAGTCACTGACACCAATCTCCTCCTGTCTGATATAAACCAACCCCACAGTCACTGACACCAATCTCCTCCTGTCTGATATAAACCAACCCCACAGTCACTGACACCAATCTCCTCCTGTCTGATATAAACCAACCCCACAGTCACTGACACCAATCTCCTCCTGTCTGATATAAACCAACCCCACAGTCACTGACACCAATCTCCTCCTGTCTGATATAAACCAACCCCACAGTCACTGACACCAATCTCCTCCTGTCTGATATAAACCAACCCCACAGTCACTGACACCAATCTCCTCCTGTCTGATATAAACCAACCCCACAGTCACTGACACCAATCTCCTCCTGTCTGATATAAACCAACCCCACAGTCACTGACACCAATCTCCTCCTGTCTGATATAAACCAACCCCACAGTCACTGACACCAATCTCCTCCTGTCTGATATAAACCAACCCCACAGTCACTGACACCAATCTCCTCCTGTCTGATATAAACCAACCCCACAGTCACTGACACCAATCTCCTCCTGTCTGATATAAACCAACCCCACAGTCACTGACACCAATCTCCTCCTGTCTGATATAAACCAACCCCACAGTCACTGACACCAATCTCCTCCTGTCTGATATAAACCAACCCCACAGTCACTGACACCAATCTCCTCCTGTCTGATATAAACCAACCCCACAGTCACTGACACCAATCTCCTCCTGTCTGATATAAACCAACCCCACAGTCACTGACACCAA
Source organism: Squalus acanthias (assembly GCA_030390025.1). Lineage (NCBI taxonomy): Eukaryota > Metazoa > Chordata > Chondrichthyes > Squaliformes > Squalidae > Squalus > Squalus acanthias. The sequence goes on along the minus strand of JASTWF010001232.1, from coordinate 52,929 downwards.
TCTCCTCCTGTCTGATATAAACCAACCCCACAGTCACTGACACCAATCTCCTCCTGTCTGATATAAACCAACCCCACAGTCACTGACACCAATCTCCTCCTGTCTGATATAAACCAACCCCACAGTCACTGACACCAATCTCCTCCTGTCTGATATAAACCAACCCCACAGTCACTGACACCAATCTCCTCCTGTCTGATATAAACCAACCCCACAGTCACTGACACCAATCTCCTCCTGTCTGATATAAACCAACCCCACAGTCACTGACACCAATCTCCTCCTGTCTGATATAAACCAACCCCACAGTCACTGACACCAATCTCCTCCTGTCTGATATAAACCAACCCCACAGTCACTGACACCAATCTCCTCCTGTCTGATATAAACCAACCCCACAGTCACTGACACCAATCTCCTCCTGTCTGATATAAACCAACCCCACAGTCACTGACACCAATCTCCTCCTGTCTGATATAAACCAACCCCACAGTCACTGACACCAATCTCCTCCTGTCTGATATAAACCAACCCCACAGTCACTGACACCAATCTCCTCCTGTCTGATATAAACCAACCCCACAGTCACTGACACCAATCTCCTCCTGTCTGATATAAACCAACCCCACAGTCACTGACACCAATCTCCTCCTGTCTGATATAAACCAACCCCACAGTCACTGACACCAATCTCCTCCTGTCTGATATAAACCAACCCCACAGTCACTGACACCAATCTCCTCCTGTCTGATATAAACCAACCCCACAGTCACTGACACCAATCTCCTCCTGTCTGATATAAACCAACCCCACAGTCACTGACACCAATCTCCTCCTGTCTGATATAAACCAACCCCACAGTCACTGACACCAATCTCCTCCTGTCTGATATAAACCAACCCCACAGTCACTGACACCAATCTCCTCCTGTCTGATATAAACCAACCCCACAGTCACTGACACCAATCTCCTCCTGTCTGATATAAACCAACCCCACAGTCACTGACACCAATCTCCTCCTGTCTGATATAAACCAACCCCACAGTCACTGACACCAATCTCCTCCTGTCTGATATAAACCAACCCCACAGTCACTGACACCAATCTCCTCCTGTCTGATATAAACCAACCCCACAGTCACTGACACCAATCTCCTCCTGTCTGATATAAACCAACCCCACAGTCACTGACACCAATCTCCTCCTGTCTGATATAAACCAACCCCACAGTCACTGACACCAATCTCCTCCTGTCTGATATAAACCAACCCCACAGTCACTGACACCAATCTCCTCCTGTCTGATATAAACCAACCCCACAGTCACTGACACCAATCTCCTCCTGTCTGATATAAACCAACCCCACAGTCACTGACACCAATCTCCTCCTGTCTGATATAAACCAACCCCACAGTCACTGACACCAATCTCCTCCTGTCTGATATAAACCAACCCCACAGTCACTGACACCAATCTCCTCCTGTCTGATATAAACCAACCCCACAGTCACTGACACCAATCTCCTCCTGTCTGATATAAACCAACCCCACAGTCACTGACACCAATCTCCTCCTGTCTGATATAAACCAACCCCACAGTCACTGACACCAATCTCCTCCTGTCTGATATAAACCAACCCCACAGTCACTGACACCAATCTCCTCCTGTCTGATATAAACCAACCCCACAGTCACTGACACCAATCTCCTCCTGTCTGATATAAACCAACCCCACAGTCACTGACACCAATCTCCTCCTGTCTGATATAAACCAACCCCACAGTCACTGACACCAATCTCCTCCTGTCTGATATAAACCAACCCCACAGTCACTGACACCAATCTCCTCCTGTCTGATATAAACCAACCCCACAGTCACTGACACCAATCTCCTCCTGTCTGATATAAACCAACCCCACAGTCACTGACACCAATCTCCTCCTGTCTGATATAAACCAACCCCACAGTCACTGACACCAATCTCCTCCTGTCTGATATAAACCAACCCCACAGTCACTGACACCAATCTCCTCCTGTCTGATATAAACCAACCCCACAGTCACTGACACCAATCTCCTCCTGTCTGATATAAACCAACCCCACAGTCACTGACACCAATCTCCTCCTGTCTGATATAAACCAACCCCACAGTCACTGACACCAATCTCCTCCTGTCTGATATAAACCAACCCCACAGTCACTGACACCAATCTCCTCCTGTCTGATATAAACCAACCCCACAGTCACTGACACCAATCTCCTCCTGTCTGATATAAACCAACCCCACAGTCACTGACACCAATCTCCTCCTGTCTGATATAAACCAACCCACAGTCACTGACACCAATCTCCTCCTGTCTGATATAAACCAACCCCACAGTCACTGACACCAATCTCCTCCTGTCTGATATAAACCAACCCCACAGTCACTGACACCAATCTCCTCCTGTCTGATATAAACCAACCCCACAGTCACTGACACCAATCTCCTCCTGTCTGATATAAACCAACCCCACAGTCACTGACACCAATCTCCTCCTGTCTGATATAAACCAACCCCACAGTCACTGACACCAATCTCCTCCTGTCTGATATAAACCAACCCCACAGTCACTGACACCAATCTCCTCCTGTCTGATATAAACCAACCCCACAGTCACTGACACCAATCTCCTCCTGTCTGATATAAACCAACCCCACAGTCACTGACACCAATCTCCTCCTGTCTGATATAAACCAACCCCACAGTCACTGACACCAATCTCCTCCTGTCTGATATAAACCAACCCCACAGTCACTGACACCAATCTCCTCCTGTCTGATATAAACCAACCCCACAGTCACTGACACCAATCTCCTCCTGTCTGATATAAACCAACCCCACAGTCACTGACACCAATCTCCTCCTGTCTGATATAAACCAACCCCACAGTCACTGACACCAATCTCCTCCTGTCTGATATAAACCAACCCCACAGTCACTGACACCAATCTCCTCCTGTCTGATATAAACCAACCCCACAGTCACTGACACCAATCTCCTCCTGTCTGATATAAACCAACCCCACAGTCACTGACACCAATCTCCTCCTGTCTGATATAAACCAACCCCACAGTCACTGACACCAATCTCCTCCTGTCTGATATAAACCAACCCCACAGTCACTGACACCAATCTCCTCCTGTCTGATATAAACCAACCCCACAGTCACTGACACCAATCTCCTCCTGTCTGATATAAACCAACCCCACAGTCACTGACACCAATCTCCTCCTGTCTGATATAAACCAACCCCACAGTCACTGACACCAATCTCCTCCTGTCTGATATAAACCAACCCCACAGTCACTGACACCAATCTCCTCCTGTCTGATATAAACCAACCCCACAGTCACTGACACCAATCTCCTCCTGTCTGATATAAACCAACCCCACAGTCACTGACACCAATCTCCTCCTGTCTGATATAAACCAACCCCACAGTCACTGACACCAATCTCCTCCTGTCTGATATAAACCAACCCCACAGTCACTGACACCAATCTCCTCCTGTCTGATATAAACCAACCCCACAGTCACTGACACCAATCTCCTCCTGTCTGATATAAACCAACCCCACAGTCACTGACACCAATCTCCTCCTGTCTGATATAAACCAACCCCACAGTCACTGACACCAATCTCCTCCTGTCTGATATAAACCAACCCCACAGTCACTGACACCAATCTCCTCCTGTCTGATATAAACCAACCCCACAGTCACTGACACCAATCTCCTCCTGTCTGATATAAACCAACCCCACAGTCACTGACACCAATCTCCTCCTGTCTGATATAAACCAACCCCACAGTCACTGACACCAATCTCCTCCTGTCTGATATAAACCAACCCCACAGTCACTGACACCAATCTCCTCCTGTCTGATATAAACCAACCCCACAGTCACTGACACCAATCTCCTCCTGTCTGATATAAACCAACCCCACAGTCACTGACACCAATCTCCTCCTGTCTGATATAAACCAACCCCACAGTCACTGACACCAATCTCCTCCTGTCTGATATAAACCAACCCCACAGTCACTGACACCAATCTCCTCCTGTCTGATATAAACCAACCCCACAGTCACTGACACCAATCTCCTCCTGTCTGATATAAACCAACCCCACAGTCACTGACACCAATCTCCTCCTGTCTGATATAAACCAACCCCACAGTCACTGACACCAATCTCCTCCTGTCTGATATAAACCAACCCCACAGTCACTGACACCAATCTCCTCCTGTCTGATATAAACCAACCCCACAGTCACTGACACCAATCTCCTCCTGTCTGATATAAACCAACCCCACAGTCACTGACACCAATCTCCTCCTGTCTGATATAAACCAACCCCACAGTCACTGACACCAATCTCCTCCTGTCTGATATAAACCAACCCCACAGTCACTGACACCAATCTCCTCCTGTCTGATATAAACCAACCCCACAGTCACTGACACCAATCTCCTCCTGTCTGATATAAACCAACCCCACAGTCACTGACACCAATCTCCTCCTGTCTGATATAAACCACCCCACAGTCACTGACACCAATCTCCTCCTGTCTGATATAAACCAACCCCACAGTCACTGACACCAATCTCCTCCTGTCTGATATAAACCAACCCCACAGTCACTGACACCAATCTCCTCCTGTCTGATATAAACCAACCCACAGTCACTGACACCAATCTCCTCCTGTCTGATATAAACCAACCCCACAGTCACTGACACCAATCTCCTCCTGTCTGATATAAACCAACCCCACAGTCACTGACACCAATCTCCTCCTGTCTGATATAAACCAACCCCACAGTCACTGACACCAATCTCCTCCTGTCTGATATAAACCAACCCCACAGTCACTGACACCAATCTCCTCCTGTCTGATATAAACCAACCCCACAGTCACTGACACCAATCTCCTCCTGTCTGATATAAACCAACCCCACAGTCACTGACACCAATCTCCTCCTGTCTGATATAAACCAACCCCACAGTCACTGACACCAATCTCCTCCTGTCTGATATAAACCAACCCCACAGTCACTGACACCAATCTCCTCCTGTCTGATATAAACCAACCCCACAGTCACTGACACCAATCTCCTCCTGTCTGATATAAACCAACCCCACAGTCACTGACACCAATCTCCTCCTGTCTGATATAAACCAACCCCACAGTCACTGACACCAATCTCCTCCTGTCTGATATAAACCAACCCCACAGTCACTGACACCAATCTCCTCCTGTCTGATATAAACCAACCCCACAGTCACTGACACCAATCTCCTCCTGTCTGATATAAACCAACCCCACAGTCACTGACACCAATCTCCTCCTGTCTGATATAAACCAACCCCACAGTCACTGACACCAATCTCCTCCTGTCTGATATAAACCAACCCCACAGTCACTGACACCAATCTCCTCCTGTCTGATATAAACCAACCCCACAGTCACTGACACCAATCTCCTCCTGTCTGATATAAACCAACCCCACAGTCACTGACACCAATCTCCTCCTGTCTGATATAAACCAACCCCACAGTCACTGACACCAATCTCCTCCTGTCTGATATAAACCAACCCCACAGTCACTGACACCAATCTCCTCCTGTCTGATATAAACCAACCCCACAGTCACTGACACCAATCTCCTCCTGTCTGATATAAACCAACCCCACAGTCACTGACACCAATCTCCTCCTGTCTGATATAAACCAACCCCACAGTCACTGACACCAATCTCCTCCTGTCTGATATAAACCAACCCCACAGTCACTGACACCAATCTCCTCCTGTCTGATATAAACCAACCCCACAGTCACTGACACCAATCTCCTCCTGTCTGATATAAACCAACCCCACAGTCACTGACACCAATCTCCTCCTGTCTGATATAAACCAACCCCACAGTCACTGACACCAATCTCCTCCTGTCTGATATAAACCAACCCCACAGTCACTGACACCAATCTCCTCCTGTCTGATATAAACCAACCCCACAGTCACTGACACCAATCTCCTCCTGTCTGATATAAACCAACCCCACAGTCACTGACACCAATCTCCTCCTGTCTGATATAAACCAACCCCACAGTCACTGACACCAATCTCCTCCTGTCTGATATAAACCAACCCCACAGTCACTGACACCAATCTCCTCCTGTCTGATATAAACCAACCCCACAGTCACTGACACCAATCTCCTCCTGTCTGATATAAACCAACCCCACAGTCACTGACACCAATCTCCTCCTGTCTGATATAAACCAACCCCACAGTCACTGACACCAATCTCCTCCTGTCTGATATAAACCAACCCCACAGTCACTGACACCAATCTCCTCCTGTCTGATATAAACCAACCCCACAGTCACTGACACCAATCTCCTCCTGTCTGATATAAACCAACCCCACAGTCACTGACACCAATCTCCTCCTGTCTGATATAAACCAACCCCACAGTCACTGACACCAATCTCCTCCTGTCTGATATAAACCAACCCCACAGTCACTGACACCAATCTCCTCCTGTCTGATATAAACCAACCCCACAGTCACTGACACCAATCTCCTCCTGTCTGATATAAACCAACCCCACAGTCACTGACACCAATCTCCTCCTGTCTGATATAAACCAACCCCACAGTCACTGACACCAATCTCCTCCTGTCTGATATAAACCAACCCCACAGTCACTGACACCAATCTCCTCCTGTCTGATATAAACCAACCCCACAGTCACTGACACCAATCTCCTCCTGTCTGATATAAACCAACCCCACAGTCACTGACACCAATCTCCTCCTGTCTGATATAAACCAACCCCACAGTCACTGACACCAATCTCCTCCTGTCTGATATAAACCAACCCCACAGTCACTGACACCAATCTCCTCCTGTCTGATATAAACCAACCCCACAGTCACTGACACCAATCTCCTCCTGTCTGATATAAACCAACCCCACAGTCACTGACACCAATCTCCTCCTGTCTGATATAAACCAACCCCACAGTCACTGACACCAATCTCCTCCTGTCTGATATAAACCAACCCCACAGTCACTGACACCAATCTCCTCCTGTCTGATATAAACCAACCCCACAGTCACTGACACCAATCTCCTCCTGTCTGATATAAACCAACCCCACAGTCACTGACACCAATCTCCTCCTGTCTGATATAAACCAACCCCACAGTCACTGACACCAATCTCCTCCTGTCTGATATAAACCAACCCCACAGTCACTGACACCAATCTCCTCCTGTCTGATATAAACCAACCCCACAGTCACTGACACCAATCTCCTCCTGTCTGATATAAACCAACCCCACAGTCACTGACACCAATCTCCTCCTGTCTGATATAAACCAACCCCACAGTCACTGACACCAATCTCCTCCTGTCTGATATAAACCAACCCCACAGTCACTGACACCAATCTCCTCCTGTCTGATATAAACCAACCCCACAGTCACTGACACCAATCTCCTCCTGTCTGATATAAACCAACCCCACAGTCACTGACACCAATCTCCTCCTGTCTGATATAAACCAACCCCACAGTCACTGACACCAATCTCCTCCTGTCTGATATAAACCAACCCCACAGTCACTGACACCAATCTCCTCCTGTCTGATATAAACCAACCCCACAGTCACTGACACCAATCTCCTCCTGTCTGATATAAACCAACCCCACAGTCACTGACACCAATCTCCTCCTGTCTGATATAAACCAACCCCACAGTCACTGACACCAATCTCCTCCTGTCTGATATAAACCAACCCCACAGTCACTGACACCAATCTCCTCCTGTCTGATATAAACCAACCCCACAGTCACTGACACCAATCTCCTCCTGTCTGATATAAACCAACCCCACAGTCACTGACACCAATCTCCTCCTGTCTGATATAAACCAACCCCACAGTCACTGACACCAATCTCCTCCTGTCTGATATAAACCAACCCCACAGTCACTGACACCAATCTCCTCCTGTCTGATATAAACCAACCCCACAGTCACTGACACCAATCTCCTCCTGTCTGATATAAACCAACCCCACAGTCACTGACACCAATCTCCTCCTGTCTGATATAAACCAACCCCACAGTCACTGACACCAATCTCCTCCTGTCTGATATAAACCAACCCCACAGTCACTGACACCAATCTCCTCCTGTCTGATATAAACCAACCCCACAGTCACTGACACCAATCTCCTCCTGTCTGATATAAACCAACCCCACAGTCACTGACACCAATCTCCTCCTGTCTGATATAAACCAACCCCACAGTCACTGACACCAATCTCCTCCTGTCTGATATAAACCAACCCCACAGTCACTGACACCAATCTCCTCCTGTCTGATATAAACCAACCCCACAGTCACTGACACCAATCTCCTCCTGTCTGATATAAACCAACCCCACAGTCACTGACACCAATCTCCTCCTGTCTGATATAAACCAACCCCACAGTCACTGACACCAATCTCCTCCTGTCTGATATAAACCAACCCCACAGTCACTGACACCAATCTCCTCCTGTCTGATATAAACCAACCCCACAGTCACTGACACCAATCTCCTCCTGTCTGATATAAACCAACCCCACAGTCACTGACACCAATCTCCTCCTGTCTGATATAAACCAACCCCACAGTCACTGACACCAATCTCCTCCTGTCTGATATAAACCAACCCCACAGTCACTGACACCAATCTCCTCCTGTCTGATATAAACCAACCCCACAGTCACTGACACCAATCTCCTCCTGTCTGATATAAACCAACCCCACAGTCACTGACACCAATCTCCTCCTGTCTGATATAAACCAACCCCACAGTCACTGACACCAATCTCCTCCTGTCTGATATAAACCAACCCCACAGTCACTGACACCAATCTCCTCCTGTCTGATATAAACCAACCCCACAGTCACTGACACCAATCTCCTCCTGTCTGATATAAACCAACCCCACAGTCACTGACACCAATCTCCTCCTGTCTGATATAAACCAACCCCACAGTCACTGACACCAATCTCCTCCTGTCTGATATAAACCAACCCCACAGTCACTGACACCAATCTCCTCCTGTCTGATATAAACCAACCCCACAGTCACTGACACCAATCTCCTCCTGTCTGATATAAACCAACCCCACAGTCACTGACACCAATCTCCTCCTGTCTGATATAAACCAACCCCACAGTCACTGACACCAATCTCCTCCTGTCTGATATAAACCAACCCCACAGTCACTGACACCAATCTCCTCCTGTCTGATATAAACCAACCCCACAGTCACTGACACCAATCTCCTCCTGTCTGATATAAACCAACCCCACAGTCACTGACACCAATCTCCTCCTGTCTGATATAAACCAACCCCACAGTCACTGACACCAATCTCCTCCTGTCTGATATAAACCAACCCCACAGTCACTGACACCAATCTCCTCCTGTCTGATATAAACCAACCCCACAGTCACTGACACCAATCTCCTCCTGTCTGATATAAACCAACCCCACAGTCACTGACACCAATCTCCTCCTGTCTGATATAAACCAACCCCACAGTCACTGACACCAATCTCCTCCTGTCTGATATAAACCAACCCCACAGTCACTGACACCAATCTCCTCCTGTCTGATATAAACCAACCCCACAGTCACTGACACCAATCTCCTCCTGTCTGATATAAACCAACCCCACAGTCACTGACACCAATCTCCTCCTGTCTGATATAAACCAACCCCACAGTCACTGACACCAATCTCCTCCTGTCTGATATAAACCAACCCCACAGTCACTGACACCAATCTCCTCCTGTCTGATATAAACCAACCCCACAGTCACTGACACCAATCTCCTCCTGTCTGATATAAACCAACCCCACAGTCACTGACACCAATCTCCTCCTGTCTGATATAAACCAACCCCACAGTCACTGACACCAATCTCCTCCTGTCTGATATAAACCAACCCCACAGTCACTGACACCAATCTCCTCCTGTCTGATATAAACCAACCCCACAGTCACTGACACCAATCTCCTCCTGTCTGATATAAACCAACCCCACAGTCACTGACACCAATCTCCTCCTGTCTGATATAAACCAACCCCACAGTCACTGACACCAATCTCCTCCTGTCTGATATAAACCAACCCCACAGTCACTGACACCAATCTCCTCCTGTCTGATATAAACCAACCCCACAGTCACTGACACCAATCTCCTCCTGTCTGATATAAACCAACCCCACAGTCACTGACACCAATCTCCTCCTGTCTGATATAAACCAACCCCACAGTCACTGACACCAATCTCCTCCTGTCTGATATAAACCAACCCCACAGTCACTGACACCAATCTCCTCCTGTCTGATATAAACCAACCCCACAGTCACTGACACCAATCTCCTCCTGTCTGATATAAACCAACCCCACAGTCACTGACACCAATCTCCTCCTGTCTGATATAAACCAACCCCACAGTCACTGACACCAATCTCCTCCTGTCTGATATAAACCAACCCCACAGTCACTGACACCAATCTCCTCCTGTCTGATATAAACCAACCCCACAGTCACTGACACCAATCTCCTCCTGTCTGATATAAACCAACCCCACAGTCACTGACACCAATCTCCTCCTGTCTGATATAAACCAACCCCACAGTCACTGACACCAATCTCCTCCTGTCTGATATAAACCAACCCCACAGTCACTGACACCAATCTCCTCCTGTCTGATATAAACCAACCCCACAGTCACTGACACCAATCTCCTCCTGTCTGATATAAACCAACCCCACAGTCACTGACACCAATCTCCTCCTGTCTGATATAAACCAACCCCACAGTCACTGACACCAATCTCCTCCTGTCTGATATAAACCAACCCCACAGTCACTGACACCAATCTCCTCCTGTCTGATATAAACCAACCCCACAGTCACTGACACCAATCTCCTCCTGTCTGATATAAACCAACCCCACAGTCACTGACACCAATCTCCTCCTGTCTGATATAAACCAACCCCACAGTCACTGACACCAATCTCCTCCTGTCTGATATAAACCAACCCCACAGTCACTGACACCAATCTCCTCCTGTCTGATATAAACCAACCCCACAGTCACTGACACCAATCTCCTCCTGTCTGATATAAACCAACCCCACAGTCACTGACACCAATCTCCTCCTGTCTGATATAAACCAACCCCACAGTCACTGACACCAATCTCCTCCTGTCTGATATAAACCAACCCCACAGTCACTGACACCAATCTCCTCCTGTCTGATATAAACCAACCCCACAGTCACTGACACCAATCTCCTCCTGTCTGATATAAACCACCCCACAGTCACTGACACCAATCTCCTCCTGTCTGATATAAACCAACCCCACAGTCACTGACACCAATCTCCTCCTGTCTGATATAAACCAACCCCACAGTCACTGACACCAATCTCCTCCTGTCTGATATAAACCAACCCCACAGTCACTGACACCAATCTCCTCCTGTCTGATATAAACCAACCCACAGTCACTGACACCAATCTCCTCCTGTCTGATATAAACCAACCCCACAGTCACTGACACCAATCTCCTCCTGTCTGATATAAACCAACCCCACAGTCACTGACACCAATCTCCTCCTGTCTGATATAAACCAACCCCACAGTCACTGACACCAATCTCCTCCTGTCTGATATAAACCAACCCACAGTCACTGACACCAATCTCCTCCTGTCTGATATAAACCAACCCCACAGTCACTGACACCAATCTCCTCCTGTCTGATATAAACCAACCCCACAGTCACTGACACCAATCTCCTCCTGTCTGATATAAACCAACCCCACAGTCACTGACACCAATCTCCTCCTGTCTGATATAAACCAACCCCACAGTCACTGACACCAATCTCCTCCTGTCTGATATAAACCAACCCCACAGTCACTGACACCAATCTCCTCCTGTCTGATATAAACCAACCCCACAGTCACTGACACCAATCTCCTCCTGTCTGATATAAACCAACCCCACAGTCACTGACACCAATCTCCTCCTGTCTGATATAAACCAACCCCACAGTCACTGACACCAATCTCCTCCTGTCTGATATAAACCAACCCCACAGTCACTGACACCAATCTCCTCCTGTCTGATATAAACCAACCCCACAGTCACTGACACCAATCTCCTCCTGTCTGATATAAACCAACCCCACAGTCACTGACACCAATCTCCTCCTGTCTGATATAAACCAACCCCACAGTCACTGACACCAATCTCCTCCTGTCTGATATAAACCAACCCCACAGTCACTGACACCAATCTCCTCCTGTCTGATATAAACCAACCCCACAGTCACTGACACCAATCTCCTCCTGTCTGATATAAACCAACCCCACAGTCACTGACACCAATCTCCTCCTGTCTGATATAAACCAACCCCACAGTCACTGACACCAATCTCCTCCTGTCTGATATAAACCAACCCCACAGTCACTGACACCAATCTCCTCCTGTCTGATATAAACCAACCCCACAGTCACTGACACCAATCTCCTCCTGTCTGATATAAACCAACCCCACAGTCACTGACACCAATCTCCTCCTGTCTGATATAAACCAACCCCACAGTCACTGACACCAATCTCCTCCTGTCTGATATAAACCAACCCCACAGTCACTGACACCAATCTCCTCCTGTCTGATATAAACCAACCCCACAGTCACTGACACCAATCTCCTCCTGTCTGATATAAACCAACCCCACAGTCACTGACACCAATCTCCTCCTGTCTGATATAAACCAACCCCACAGTCACTGACACCAATCTCCTCCTGTCTGATATAAACCAACCCCACAGTCACTGACACCAATCTCCTCCTGTCTGATATAAACCAACCCCACAGTCACTGACACCAATCTCCTCCTGTCTGATATAAACCAACCCCACAGTCACTGACACCAATCTCCTCCTGTCTGATATAAACCAACCCCACAGTCACTGACACCAATCTCCTCCTGTCTGATATAAACCAACCCCACAGTCACTGACACCAATCTCCTCCTGTCTGATATAAACCAACCCCACAGTCACTGACACCAATCTCCTCCTGTCTGATATAAACCAACCCCACAGTCACTGACACCAATCTCCTCCTGTCTGATATAAACCAACCCCACAGTCACTGACACCAATCTCCTCCTGTCTGATATAAACCAACCCCACAGTCACTGACACCAATCTCCTCCTGTCTGATATAAACCAACCCCACAGTCACTGACACCAATCTCCTCCTGTCTGATATAAACCAACCCCACAGTCACTGACACCAATCTCCTCCTGTCTGATATAAACCAACCCCACAGTCACTGACACCAATCTCCTCCTGTCTGATATAAACCAACCCCACAGTCACTGACACCAATCTCCTCCTGTCTGATATAAACCAACCCCACAGTCACTGACACCAATCTCCTCCTGTCTGATATAAACCAACCCCACAGTCACTGACACCAATCTCCTCCTGTCTGATATAAACCAACCCCACAGTCACTGACACCAATCTCCTCCTGTCTGATATAAACCAACCCCACAGTCACTGACACCAATCTCCTCCTGTCTGATATAAACCAACCCCACAGTCACTGACACCAATCTCCTCCTGTCTGATATAAACCAACCCCACAGTCACTGACACCAATCTCCTCCTGTCTGATATAAACCAACCCACAGTCACTGACACCAATCTCCTCCTGTCTGATATAAACCAACCCCACAGTCACTGACACCAATCTCCTCCTGTCTGATATAAACCAACCCCACAGTCACTGACACCAATCTCCTCCTGTCTGATATAAACCAACCCCACAGTCACTGACACCAATCTCCTCCTGTCTGATATAAACCAACCCCACAGTCACTGACACCAATCTCCTCCTGTCTGATATAAACCAACCCCACAGTCACTGACACCAATCTCCTCCTGTCTGATATAAACCAACCCCACAGTCACTGACACCAATCTCCTCCTGTCTGATATAAACCAACCCCACAGTCACTGACACCAATCTCCTCCTGTCTGATATAAACCAACCCCACAGTCACTGACACCAATCTCCTCCTGTCTGATATAAACCAACCCCACAGTCACTGACACCAATCTCCTCCTGTCTGATATAAACCAACCCCACAGTCACTGACACCAATCTCCTCCTGTCTGATATAAACCAACCCCACAGTCACTGACACCAATCTCCTCCTGTCTGATATAAACCAACCCCACAGTCACTGACACCAATCTCCTCCTGTCTGATATAAACCAACCCCACAGTCACTGACACCAATCTCCTCCTGTCTGATATAAACCAACCCCACAGTCACTGACACCAATCTCCTCCTGTCTGATATAAACCAACCCCACAGTCACTGACACCAATCTCCTCCTGTCTGATATAAACCACCCCACAGTCACTGACACCAATCTCCTCCTGTCTGATATAAACCAACCCCACAGTCACTGACACCAATCTCCTCCTGTCTGATATAAACCAACCCCACAGTCACTGACACCAATCTCCTCCTGTCTGATATAAACCAACCCACAGTCACTGACACCAATCTCCTCCTGTCTGATATAAACCAACCCCACAGTCACTGACACCAATCTCCTCCTGTCTGATATAAACCAACCCCACAGTCACTGACACCAATCTCCTCCTGTCTGATATAAACCAACCCCACAGTCACTGACACCAATCTCCTCCTGTCTGATATAAACCAACCCCACAGTCACTGACACCAATCTCCTCCTGTCTGATATAAACCAACCCCACAGTCACTGACACCAATCTCCTCCTGTCTGATATAAACCAACCCCACAGTCACTGACACCAATCTCCTCCTGTCTGATATAAACCAACCCCACAGTCACTGACACCAATCTCCTCCTGTCTGATATAAACCAACCCCACAGTCACTGACACCAATCTCCTCCTGTCTGATATAAACCAACCCCACAGTCACTGACACCAATCTCCTCCTGTCTGATATAAACCAACCCCACAGTCACTGACACCAATCTCCTCCTGTCTGATATAAACCAACCCCACAGTCACTGACACCAATCTCCTCCTGTCTGATATAAACCAACCCCACAGTCACTGACACCAATCTCCTCCTGTCTGATATAAACCAACCCCACAGTCACTGACACCAATCTCCTCCTGTCTGATATAAACCAACCCCACAGTCACTGACACCAATCTCCTCCTGTCTGATATAAACCAACCCCACAGTCACTGACACCAATCTCCTCCTGTCTGATATAAACCAACCCCACAGTCACTGACACCAATCTCCTCCTGTCTGATATAAACCAACCCCACAGTCACTGACACCAATCTCCTCCTGTCTGATATAAACCAACCCCACAGTCACTGACACCAATCTCCTCCTGTCTGATATAAACCAACCCACAGTCACTGACACCAATCTCCTCCTGTCTGATATAAACCAACCCCACAGTCACTGACACCAATCTCCTCCTGTCTGATATAAACCAACCCCACAGTCACTGACACCAATCTCCTCCTGTCTGATATAAACCAACCCCACAGTCACTGACACCAATCTCCTCCTGTCTGATATAAACCAACCCCACAGTCACTGACACCAATCTCCTCCTGTCTGATATAAACCAACCCCACAGTCACTGACACCAATCTCCTCCTGTCTGATATAAACCAACCCCACAGTCACTGACACCAATCTCCTCCTGTCTGATATAAACCAACCCCACAGTCACTGACACCAATCTCCTCCTGTCTGATATAAACCAACCCCACAGTCACTGACACCAATCTCCTCCTGTCTGATATAAACCAACCCCACAGTCACTGACACCAATCTCCTCCTGTCTGATATAAACCAACCCCACAGTCACTGACACCAATCTCCTCCTGTCTGATATAAACCAGCCCCACAGTCAGGACACCAATCTCCTCCTGTCTGATATAAACCAGCCCCACAGTCACTGACACCAATCTCCTCCTGTCTGATATAAACCAACCCACAGTCACTGACACCAATCTCCTCCTGTCTGATATAAACCAATCCCACAGTCACTGACACCAATCTCCTCCTGTCTGATATAAACCAACCCCACAGTCACTGACACCAATCTCCTCCTGTCTGATATAAACCAACCCCCAGTCACTGACACCAATCTCCTCCTGTCTGATATAAACCAACCCCACAGTCACTGACACCAATCTCCTCCTGTCTGATATAAACCAACCCCACAGTCACTGACACCAATCTCCTCCTGTCTGATATAAACCAACCCCACAGTCACTGACACCAATCTCCTCCTGTCTGATATAAACCAACCCCACAGTCACTGACACCAATCTCCTCCTGTCTGATATAAACCAACCCCACAGTCACTGACACCAATCTCCTCCTGTCTGATATAAACCAACCCACAGTCACTGACACCAATCTCCTCCTGTCTGATATAAACCAATCCCCACAGTCACTGACACCAATCTCCTCCTGTCTGATATAAACCAACCCCACAGTCACTGACACAATCTCCTCCTGTCTGATATAAACCAACCCCACAGTCACTGACACCAATCTCCTCCTGTCTGATATAAACCAACCCCACAGTCACTGACACAAATCTCCTCCTGTCTGATATAAACCAATCCCACAGTCACTGACACCAATCTCCTCCTGTCTGATATAAACCAACCCCACAGTCACTGACACCAATCTCCTCCTGTCTGATATAAACCAACCCCACAGTCACTGACACCAATCTCCTCCTGTCTGATATAAACCAACCCCACAGTCACTGACACCAATCTCCTCCTGTCTGATATAAACCAACCCCCACAGTCACTGACACCAATCTCCTCCTGTCTGATATAAACCAACCCCACAGTCACTGACACCATCTCCTCCTGTCTGATATAAACCAACCCCACAGTCACTGACACCAATCTCCTCCTGTCTGATATAAACCAACCCCACAGTCACTGACACAATCTCCTCCTGTCTGATATAAACCAACCCCACAGTCACTGACACCAATCTCCTCCTGTCTGATATAAACCAACCCCACAGTCACAGACACCAATCTCTGCCTGTCAGATATAAACCAATCCCACAGTCACTGACACCAATCTCCTCCTGTCTGATATAAACCAACCCCACAGTCACTGACACCAATCTCCTCCTGTCTGATATAAACCAACCCCACAGTCACTGACACCAATCTCCTCCTGTCTGATAAAAACCAACCCCACAGTCACTGACACCAATCTCCTCCTGTCTGATATAAACCAACCCACAGTCACTGACACCAATCTCCTCCTGTCTGATATAAACCAACCCCACAGTCACTGACACCAATCTCCTCCTGTCTGATATAAACCAACCCCACAGTCACTGACACCAATCTCCTCCTGTCTGATATAAACCAACCCCACAGTCACTGACACCAATCTCCTCCTGTCTGATATAAACCAACCCACAGTCCACTGACACCAATCTCCTCCTGTCTGATATAAACCAACCCCACAGTCACTGACACCAATCTCCTCCTGTCTGATATAAACCAACCCCACAGTCACTGACACCAATCTCCTCCTGTCTGATATAAACCAACCCCACAGTCACTGACACAATCTCCTCCTGTCTGATATAAACCAACCCCACAGTCACTGACACCAATCTCCTCCTGTCTGATATAAACCAACCCCACAGTCACTGACACCAATCTCCTCCTGTCTGATATAAACCAACCCCACAGTCACTGACACCAATCTCCTCCTGTCTGATATAAACCAACCCCACAGTCACTGACACAATCTCCTCCTGTCTGATATAAACCAACCCCACAGTCACTGACACCAATCTCCTCCTGTCTGATATAAACCAACCCCACAGTCACTGACACCAATCTCCTCCTGTCTGATATAAACCAACCCCACAGTCACTGACACCAATCTCCTCCTGTCTGATATAAACCAACCCCCAGTCACTGACACCAATCTCCTCCTGTCTGATATAAACCAACCCCACAGTCACTGACACCAATCTCCTCCTGTCTGATATAAACCAACCCCACAGTCACTGACACCAATCTCCTCCTGTCTGATATAAACCAACCCCACAGTCACTGACACCAATCTCCTCCTGTCTGATATAAACCAACCCCACAGTCACTGACACCAATCTCCTCCTGTCTGATATAAACCAACCCCACAGTCACTGACACCAATCTCCTCCTGTCTGATATAAACCAACCCACAGTCACTGACACCAATCTCCTCCTGTCTGATATAAACCAACCCCACAGTCACTGACACCAATCTCCTCCTGTCTGATATAAACCAACCCCACAGTCATGACACCAATCTCCTCCTGTCTGATATAAACCAACCCACAGTCACTGACATCAATCTCCTCCTGTCTGATATAAACCATCCCCACAGTCACTGACACCAATCTCCTCCTGTCTGATATAAACCAACCCACAGTCACTGACACCAATCTCCTCCTGTCTGATATAAACCAACCCCACAGTCACTGACACCAATCTCCTCCTGTCTGATATAAACCAACCCCACAGTCACTGACACCAATCTCCTCCTGTCTGATATAAACCAACCCCACAGTCACTGACACCAATCTCCTCCTGTCTGATATAAACCAACCCCACAGTCACTGACACCAATCTCCTCCTGTCTGATATAAACCAACCCCACAGTCACTGACACCAATCTCCTCCTGTCTGATATAAACCAACCCCACAGTCACTGACACCAATCTCCTCCTGTCTGATATAAACCATCCCACAGTCACTGACACCAATCTCCTCCTGTCTGATATAAACCAACCCCACAGTCACTGACACCAATCTCCTCCTGTCTGATATAAACCAACCCACAGTCACTGACACCAATCTCCTCCTGTCTGATATAAACCAACCCCACAGTCACTGACACCAATCTCCTCCTGTCTGATATAAACCAACCCCACAGTCACTGACAACCAATCTCCTCCTGTCTGATATAAACCAACCCCACAGTCACTGACACCAATCTCCTCCTGTCTGATATAAACCAACCCCACAGTCACTGACACCAATCTCCTCCTGTCTGATATAAACCAACCCCACAGTCACTGACACCAATCTCCTCCTGTCTGATATAAACCAACCCCACAGTCACTGACACCAATCTCCTCCTGTCTGATATAAACCATCCCCACAGTCACTGACACCAATCTCCTCCTGTCTGATATAAACCAACCCCACAGTCACTGACACCAATCTCCTCCTGTCTGATATAAACCAACCCCACAGTCACTGACACCAATCTCCTCCTGTCTGATATAAACCAACCCCACAGTCACTGACACCAATCTCCTCCTGTCTGATATAAACCAACCCCACAGTCACTGACACCAATCTCCTCCTGTCTGATATAAACCAACCCCACAGTCACTGACACCAATCTCCTCCTGTCTGATATAAACCAACCCCACAGTCACTGACACCAATCTCCTCCTGTCTGATATAAACCAACCCACAGTCACTGACACCAATCTCCTCCTGTCTGATATAAACCAACCCCACAGTCACTGACACCAATCTCCTCCTGTCTGATATAAACCAACCCCACAGTCACTGACACCAATCTCCTCCTGTCTGATATAAACCAACCCCACAGTCACTGACACCAATCTCCTCCTGTCTGATATAAACCAACCCCACAGTCACTGACACCAATCTCCTCCTGTCTGATATAAACCAACCCCACAGTCACTGACACCAATCTCCTCCTGTCTGATATAAACCAACCCCACAGTCACTGACACCAATCTCCTCCTGTCTGATATAAACCAACCCCACAGTCACTGACACCAATCTCCTCCTGTCTGATATAAACCAACCCCACAGTCACTGACACCAATCTCCTCCTGTCTGATATAAACCAACCCCACAGTCACTGACACCAATCTCCTCCTGTCTGATATAAACCAACCCCACAGTCACTGACACCAATCTCCTCCTGTCTGATATAAACCAACCCACAGTCACTGACACCAATCTCCTCCTGTCTGATATAAACCAACCCCACAGTCACTGACACCAATCTCCTCCTGTCTGATATAAACCAAGCCCACAGTCACTGACACCAATCTCCTCCTGTCTGATATAAACCAACCCCACAGTCACTGACACCAATCTCCTCCTGTCTGATATAAACCAACCCCACAGTCACTGACACCAATCTCCTCCTGTCTGATATAAACCAACCCCACAGTCACTGACACCAATCTCCTCCTGTCTGATATAAACCAACCCACAGTCACTGACACCAATCTCCTCCTGTCTGATATAAACCAACCCCACAGTCACTGACACCAATCTCCTCCTGTCTGATATAAACCAACCCCACAGTCACTGACACCAATCTCCTCCTGTCTGATATAAACCAACCCCACAGTCACTGACACCAATCTCCTCCTGTCTGATATAAACCAACCCCACAGTCACTGACACCAATCTCCTCCTGTCTGATATAAACCAACCCCACAGTCACTGACACCAATCTCCTCCTGTCTGATATAAACCAACCCCACAGTCACTGACACCAATCTCCTCCTGTCTGATATAACCAACCCCACAGTCACTGACACCAATCTCCTCCTGTCTGATATAAACCAACCCCACAGTCACTGACACCAATCTCCTCCTGTCTGATATAAACCAACCCCACAGTCACTGACACCAATCTCCTCCTGTCTGATATAAACCAACCCCACAGTCACTGACACCAATCTCCTCCTGTCTGATATAAACCAACCCCACAGTCACTGACACCAATCTCCTCCTGTCTGATATAAACCAACCCCACAGTCACTGACACCAATCTCCTCCTGTCTGATATAAACCAACCCACAGTCACTGACACCAATCTCCTCCTGTCTGATATAAACCAACCCCACAGTCACTGACACCAATCTCCTCCTGTCTGATATAAACCAACCCCACAGTCACTGACACCAATCTCCTCCTGTCTGATATAAACCAACCCCACAGTCACTGACACCAATCTCCTCCTGTCTGATATAAACCAACCCCACAGTCACTGACACCAATCTCCTCCTGTCTGATATAAACCAACCCCACAGTCACTGACACCAATCTCCTCCTGTCTGATATAAACCAACCCCACAGTCACTGACACCAATCTCCTCCTGTCTGATATAAACCAACCCCACAGTCACTGACACCAATCTCCTCCTGTCTGATATAAACCAACCCCACAGTCACTGACACCAATCTCCTCCTGTCTGATATAAACCAACCCCCAGTCACTGACACCAATCTCCTCCTGTCTGATATAAACCATCCCCACAGTCACTGACACCAATCTCCTCCTGTCTGATATAAACCAACCCCACAGTCACTGACACCAATCTCCTCCTGTCTGATATAAACCAACCCCACAGTCACTGACACCAATCTCCTCCTGTCTGATATAAACCAACCCCACAGTCACTGACACCAATCTCCTCCTGTCTGATATAAACCAACCCACAGTCACTGACACCAATCTCCTCCTGTCTGATATAAACCAACCCCACAGTCACTGACACCAATCTCCTCCTGTCTGATATAAACCAACCCACAGTCACTGACACCAATCTCCTCCTGTCTGATATAAACCAGCCCCACAGTCACTGACACCAATCTCCTCCTGTCTGATATAAACCAACCCCACAGTCACTGACACCAATCTCCTCCTGTCTGATATAAACCAACCCCACAGTCACTGACACCAATCTCCTCCTGTCTGATATAAACCAACCCCACAGTCACTGACACCAATCTCCTCCTGTCTGATATAAACCAACCCCACAGTCACTGACACCAATCTCCTCCTGTCTGATATAAACCAACCCACAGTCACTGACACCAATCTCCTCCTGTCTGATATAAACCAACCCCACAGTCACTGACACCAATCTCCTCCTGTCTGATATAAACCAACCCCACAGTCACTGACACCAATCTCCTCCTGTCTGATATAAACCATCCCCACAGTCACTGACACCAATCTCCTCCTGTCTGATATAAACCAACCCCACAGTCACTGACACCAATCTCCTCCTGTCTGATATAAACCAACCCCACAGTCACTGACACCAATCTCCTCCTGTCTGATATAAACCAACCCCACAGTCACTGACACCAATCTCCTCCTGTCTGATATAAACCAACCCCACAGTCACTGACACCAATCTCCTCCTGTCTGATATAAACCAACCCCACAGTCACTGACACCAATCTCCTCCTGTCTGATATAAACCAACCCCACAGTCACTGACACCAATCTCCTCCTGTCTGATATAAACCAACCCCACAGTCACTGACACCAATCTCCTCCTGTCTGATATAAACCAACCCCACAGTCACTGACACCAATCTCCTCCTGTCTGATATAAACCAACCCCACAGTCACTGACACCAATCTCCTCCTGTCTGATATAAACCAACCCCACAGTCACTGACACCAATCTCCTCCTGTCTGATATAAACCAACCCCACAGTCACTGACACCAATCTCCTCCTGTCTGATATAAACCAACCCCACAGTCACTGACACCAATCTCCTCCTGTCTGATATAAACCAACCCCACAGTCACTGACACCAATCTCCTCCTGTCTGATATAAACCAACCCCACAGTCACTGACACCAATCTCCTCCTGTCTGATATAAACCAACCCCACAGTCACTGACACCAATCTCCTCCTGTCTGATATAAACCAACCCCACAGTCACTGACACCAATCTCCTCCTGTCTGATATAAACCAACCCCACAGTCACTGACACCAATCTCCTCCTGTCTGATATAAACCAACCCCACAGTCACTGACACCAATCTCCTCCTGTCTGATATAAACCAACCCCACAGTCACTGACACCAATCTCCTCCTGTCTGATATAAACCAACCCCACAGTCACTGACACCAATCTCCTCCTGTCTGATATAAACCAACCCCACAGTCACTGACACCAATCTCCTCCTGTCTGATATAAACCAACCCCACAGTCACTGACACCAATCTCCTCCTGTCTGATATAAACCAACCCCACAGTCACTGACACCAATCTCCTCCTGTCTGATATAAACCAACCCCACAGTCACTGACACCAATCTCCTCCTGTCTGATATAAACCAACCCCACAGTCACTGACACCAATCTCCTCCTGTCTGATATAAACCAACCCCACAGTCACTGACACCAATCTCCTCCTGTCTGATATAAACCAACCCCACAGTCACTGACACCAATCTCCTCCTGTCTGATATAAACCAACCCCACAGTCACTGACACCAATCTCCTCCTGTCTGATATAAACCAACCCCACAGTCACTGACACCAATCTCCTCCTGTCTGATATAAACCAACCCCACAGTCACTGACACCAATCTCCTCCTGTCTGATATAAACCAACCCCACAGTCACTGACACCAATCTCCTCCTGTCTGATATAAACCAACCCACAGTCACTGACACCAATCTCCTCCTGTCTGATATAAACCAACCCCACAGTCACTGACACCAATCTCCTCCTGTCTGATATAAACCAACCCCACAGTCACTGACACCAATCTCCTCCTGTCTGATATAAACCAACCCCACAGTCACTGACACCAATCTCCTCCTGTCTGATATAAACCAACCCCACAGTCACTGACACCAATCTCCTCCTGTCTGATATAAACCAACCCCACAGTCACTGACACCAATCTCCTCCTGTCTGATATAAACCAACCCCACAGTCACTGACACCAATCTCCTCCTGTCTGATATAAACCAACCCCACAGTCACTGACACCAATCTCCTCCTGTCTGATATAAACCAACCCCACAGTCACTGACACCAATCTCCTCCTGTCTGATATAAACCAACCCCACAGTCACTGACACCAATCTCCTCCTGTCTGATATAAACCAACCCCACAGTCACTGACACCAATCTCCTCCTGTCTGATATAAACCAACCCCACAGTCACTGACACCAATCTCCTCCTGTCTGATATAAACCAACCCCACAGTCACTGACACCAATCTCCTCCTGTCTGATATAAACCAACCCCACAGTCACTGACACCAATCTCCTCCTGTCTGATATAAACCAACCCCACAGTCACTGACACCAATCTCCTCCTGTCTGATATAAACCAACCCCACAGTCACTGACACCAATCTCCTCCTGTCTGATATAAACCAACCCCACAGTCACTGACACCAATCTCCTCCTGTCTGATATAAACCAACCCCACAGTCACTGACACCAATCTCCTCCTGTCTGATATAAACCAACCCCACAGTCACTGACACCAATCTCCTCCTGTCTGATATAAACCAACCCCACAGTCACTGACACCAATCTCCTCCTGTCTGATATAAACCAACCCCACAGTCACTGACACCAATCTCCTCCTGTCTGATATAAACCAACCCCACAGTCACTGACACCAATCTCCTCCTGTCTGATATAAACCAACCCCACAGTCACTGACACCAATCTCCTCCTGTCTGATATAAACCAACCCCACAGTCACTGACACCAATCTCCTCCTGTCTGATATA
Organism: Squalus acanthias; assembly: GCA_030390025.1. Lineage (NCBI taxonomy): Eukaryota > Metazoa > Chordata > Chondrichthyes > Squaliformes > Squalidae > Squalus > Squalus acanthias. The sequence goes on along the minus strand of JASTWF010001232.1, from coordinate 28,150 downwards.
AACCAACCCCACAGTCACTGACACCAATCTCCTCCTGTCTGATATAAACCAACCCCACAGTCACTGACACCAATCTCCTCCTGTCTGATATAAACCAACCCCACAGTCACTGACACCAATCTCCTCCTGTCTGATATAAACCAACCCCACAGTCACTGACACCAATCTCCTCCTGTCTGATATAAACCAACCCCACAGTCACTGACACCAATCTCCTCCTGTCTGATATAAACCAACCCCACAGTCACTGACACCAATCTCCTCCTGTCTGATATAAACCAACCCCACAGTCACTGACACCAATCTCCTCCTGTCTGATATAAACCAACCCCACAGTCACTGACACCAATCTCCTCCTGTCTGATATAAACCAACCCCACAGTCACTGACACCAATCTCCTCCTGTCTGATATAAACCAACCCCACAGTCACTGACACCAATCTCCTCCTGTCTGATATAAACCAACCCCACAGTCACTGACACCAATCTCCTCCTGTCTGATATAAACCAACCCACAGTCACTGACACCAATCTCCTCCTGTCTGATATAAACCAACCCCACAGTCACTGACACCAATCTCCTCCTGTCTGATATAAACCAACCCCACAGTCACTGACACCAATCTCCTCCTGTCTGATATAAACCAACCCCACAGTCACTGACACCAATCTCCTCCTGTCTGATATAAACCAACCCCACAGTCACTGACACCAATCTCCTCCTGTCTGATATAAACCAACCCCACAGTCACTGACACCAATCTCCTCCTGTCTGATATAAACCAACCCCACAGTCACTGACACCAATCTCCTCCTGTCTGATATAAACCAACCCACAGTCACTGACACCAATCTCCTCCTGTCTGATATAAACCAATCCCACAGTCACTGACACCAATCTCCTCCTGTCTGATATAAACCAACCCCACAGTCACTGACACCAATCTCCTCCTGTCTGATATAAACCAACCCCACAGTCACTGACACCAATCTCCTCCTGTCTGATATAAACCAACCCCACAGTCACTGACACCAATCTCCTCCTGTCTGATATAAACCAACCCCACAGTCACTGACACCAATCTCCTCCTGTCTGATATAAACCAACCCCACAGTCACTGACACCAATCTCCTCCTGTCTGATATAAACCAACCCCACAGTCACTGACACCAATCTCCTCCTGTCTGATATAAACCAACCCCACAGTCACTGACACCAATCTCCTCCTGTCTGATATAAACCAACCCCACAGTCACTGACACCAATCTCCTCCTGTCTGATATAAACCAACCCACAGTCACTGACACCAATCTCCTCCTGTCTGATATAAACCAACCCCACAGTCACTGACACCAATCTCCTCCTGTCTGATATAAACCAACCCCACAGTCACTGACACCAATCTCCTCCTGTCTGATATAAACCAACCCACAGTCACTGACACCAATCTCCTCCTGTCTGATATAAACCAACCCCACAGTCACTGACACCAATCTCCTCCTGTCTGATATAAACCAACCCCACAGTCACTGACACCAATCTCCTCCTGTCTGATATAAACCAACCCCACAGTCACTGACACCAATCTCCTCCTGTCTGATATAAACCAACCCCACAGTCACTGACACCAATCTCCTCCTGTCTGATATAAACCATCCCACAGTCACTGACACCAATCTCCTCCTGTCTGATATAAACCAACCCCACAGTCACTGACACCAATCTCCTCCTGTCTGATATAAACCAGCCCCACAGTCACTGACACCAATCTCCTCCTGTCTGATATAAACCAACCCCACAGTCACTGACACCAATCTCCTCCTGTCTGATATAAACCAACCCCACAGTCACTGACACCAATCTCCTCCTGTCTGATATAAACCAACCCCACAGTCACTGACACCAATCTCCTCCTGTCTGATATAAACCAACCCCACAGTCACTGACACCAATCTCCTCCTGTCTGATATAAACCAACCCCACAGTCACTGACACCAATCTCCTCCTGTCTGATATAAACCAACCCCACAGTCACTGACACCAATCTCCTCCTGTCTGATATAAACCAACCCCACAGTCACTGACACCAATCTCCTCCTGTCTGATATAAACCAACCCCACAGTCACTGACACCAATCTCCTCCTGTCTGATATAAACCAACCCCACAGTCACTGACACCAATCTCCTCCTGTCTGATATAAACCATCCCCACAGTCACTGACACCAATCTCCTCCTGTCTGATATAAACCAACCCCACAGTCACTGACACCAATCTCCTCCTGTCTGATATAAACCAGCCCCACAGTCACTGACACCAATCTCCTCCTGTCTGATATAAACCAACCCCACAGTCACTGACACCAATCTCCTCCTGTCTGATATAAACCAACCCCACAGTCACTGACACCAATCTCCTCCTGTCTGATATAAACCAACCCCACAGTCACTGACACCAATCTCCTCCTGTCTGATATAAACCAACCCCACAGTCACTGACACCAATCTCCTCCTGTCTGATATAAACCAACCCACAGTCACTGACACCAATCTCCTCCTGTCTGATATAAACCAACCCCACAGTCACTGACACCAATCTCCTCCTGTCTGATATAAACCAACCCCACAGTCACTGACACCAATCTCCTCCTGTCTGATATAAACCAACCCCACAGTCACTGACACCAATCTCCTCCTGTCTGATATAAACCAGCCCCACAGTCACTGACACCAATCTCCTCCTGTCTGATATAAACCAACCCCACAGTCACTGACACCAATCTCCTCCTGTCTGATATAAACCAACCCCACAGTCACTGACACCAATCTCCTCCTGTCTGATATAAACCAACCCCACAGTCACTGACACCAATCTCCTCCTGTCTGATATAAACCAACCCCACAGTCACTGACACCAATCTCCTCCTGTCTGATATAAACCAACCCCACAGTCACTGACACCAATCTCCTCCTGTCTGATATAAACCAACCCCACAGTCACTGACACCAATCTCCTCCTGTCTGATATAAACCAACCCCACAGTCACTGACACCAATCTCCTCCTGTCTGATATAAACCAACCCCACAGTCACTGACACCAATCTCCTCCTGTCTGATATAAACCAACCCCACAGTCACTGACACCAATCTCCTCCTGTCTGATATAAACCAACCCACAGTCACTGACACCAATCTCCTCCTGTCTGATATAAACCAGCCCACAGTCACTGACACCAATCTCCTCCTGTCTGATATAAACCAACCCCACAGTCACTGACACCAATCTCCTCCTGTCTGATATAAACCAACCCACAGTCACTGACACCAATCTCCTCCTGTCTGATATAAACCAACCCCACAGTCACTGACACCAATCTCCTCCTGTCTGATATAAACCAACCCCACAGTCACTGACACCAATCTCCTCCTGTCTGATATAAACCAACCCCACAGTCACTGACACCAATCTCCTCCTGTCTGATATAAACCAACCCCACAGTCACTGACACCAATCTCCTCCTGTCTGATATAAACCAACCCCACAGTCACTGACACCAATCTCCTCCTGTCTGATATAAACCAACCCCACAGTCACTGACACCAATCTCCTCCTGTCTGATATAAACCAACCCCACAGTCACTGACACCAATCTCCTCCTGTCTGATATAAACCATCCCCACAGTCACTGACACCAATCTCCTCCTGTCTGATATAAACCAACCCCACAGTCACTGACACCAATCTCCTCCTGTCTGATATAAACCAACCCCACAGTCACTGACACCAATCTCCTCCTGTCTGATATAAACCAACCCCACAGTCACTGACACCAATCTCCTCCTGTCTGATATAAACCATCCCACAGTCACTGACACCAATCTCCTCCTGTCTGATATAAACCAACCCCACAGTCACTGACACCAATCTCCTCCTGTCTGATATAAACCAACCCACAGTCACTGACACCAATCTCCTCCTGTCTGATATAAACCAACCCACAGTCACTGACACCAATCTCCTCCTGTCTGATATAAACCAACCCCACAGTCACTGACACCAATCTCCTCCTGTCTGATATAAACCAACCCCAGTCACTGACACCAATCTCCTCCTGTCTGATATAAACCAACCCCACAGTCACTGACACCAATCTCCTCCTGTCTGATATAAACCAACCCCACAGTCACTGACACCAATCTCCTCCTGTCTGATATAAACCAACCCACAGTCACTGACACCAATCTCCTCCTGTCTGATATAAACCAATCCCACAGTCACTGACACCAATCTCCTCCTGTCTGATATAAACCAACCCACAGTCACTGACACCAATCTCCTCCTGTCTGATATAAACCAATCCCCAGTCACTGACACCAATCTCCTCCTGTCTGATATAAACCAACCCCACAGTCACTGACACCAATCTCCTCCTGTCTGATATAAACCAACCCCACAGTCACTGACACCAATCTCCTCCTGTCTGATATAAACCAACCCCACAGTCACTGACACCAATCTCCTCCTGTCTGATATAAACCAGCCCCACAGTCACTGACACCAATCTCCTCCTGTCTGATATAAACCAGCCCCACAGTCACTGACACCAATCTCCTCCTGTCTGATATAAACCAACCCCACAGTCACTGACACCAATCTCCTCCTGTCTGATATAAACCAACCCCACAGTCACTGACACCAATCTCCTCCTGTCTGATATAAACCAACCCCACAGTCACTGACACCAATCTCCTCCTGTCTGATATAAACCAACCCCACAGTCACTGACACCAATCTCCTCCTGTCTGATATAAACCAACCCCACAGTCACTGACACCAATCTCCTCCTGTCTGATATAAACCAACCCCACAGTCACTGACACCAATCTCCTCCTGTCTGATATAAACCAACCCCACAGTCACTGACACCAATCTCCTCCTGTCTGATATAAACCAACCCCACAGTCACTGACACCAATCTCCTCCTGTCTGATATAAACCAACCCCACAGTCACTGACACCAATCTCCTCCTGTCTGATATAAACCAACCCCACAGTCACTGACACCAATCTCCTCCTGTCTGATATAAACCAACCCCACAGTCACTGACACCAATCTCCTCCTGTCTGATATAAACCAACCCCACAGTCACTGACACCAATCTCCTCCTGTCTGATATAAACCAACCCCACAGTCACTGACACCAATCTCCTCCTGTCTGATATAAACCAACCCCACAGTCACTGACACCAATCTCCTCCTGTCTGATATAAACCAACCCCACAGTCACTGACACCAATCTCCTCCTGTCTGATATAAACCAACCCCACAGTCACTGACACCAATCTCCTCCTGTCTGATATAAACCAACCCCACAGTCACTGACACCAATCTCCTCCTGTCTGATATAAACCAACCCCACAGTCACTGACACCAATCTCCTCCTGTCTGATATAAACCAGCCCCACAGTCACTGACACCAATCTCCTCCTGTCTGATATAAACCAACCCCACAGTCACTGACACCAATCTCCTCCTGTCTGATATAAACCAACCCCACAGTCACTGACACCAATCTCCTCCTGTCTGATATAAACCAGCCCCACAGACACTGACACCAATCTCCTCCTGTCTGATATAAACAAATCCCCACAGTCACTGACACCAATCTCCTCCTGTCTGATATAAACCAACCCCACAGTCACTGACACCAATCTCCTCCTGTCTGATATAAACCAACCCCACAGTCACTGACACCAATCTCCTCCTGTCTGATATAAACCAACCCCACAGTCACTGACACCAATCTCCTCCTGTCTGATATAAACCAACCCCACAGTCACTGACACCAATCTCCTCCTGTCTGATATAAACCAACCCCACAGTCACTGACACCAATCTCCTCCTGTCTGATATAAACCAACCCCACAGTCACTGACACCAATCTCCTCCTGTCTGATATAAACCAACCCCACAGTCACTGACACCAATCTCCTCCTGTCTGATATAAACCAACCCCACAGTCACTGACATCAATCTCCTCCTGTCTGATATAAACCAACCCCACAGTCACTGACACCAATCTCCTCCTGTCTGATATAAACCAGCCCCACAGTCACTGACACCAATCTCCTCCTGTCTGATATAAACCAATCCCCACAGTCACTGACACCAATCTCCTCCTGTCTGATATAAACCAACCCCACAGTCACTGACACCAATCTCCTCCTGTCTGATATAAACCAACCCCACAGTCACTGACACCAATCTCCTCCTGTCTGATATAAACCAACCCCACAGTCACTGACACCAATCTCCTCCTGTCTGATATAAACCAACCCCACAGTCACTGACACCAATCTCCTCCTGTCTGATATAAACCAACCCCACAGTCACTGACACCAATCTCCTCCTGTCTGATATAAACCAACCCCACAGTCACTGACACCAATCTCCTCCTGTCTGATATAAACCAACCCCACAGTCACTGACACCAATCTCCTCCTGTCTGATATAAACCAACCCACAGTCACTGACACCAATCTCCTCCTGTCTGATATAAACCATCCCCACAGTCACTGACACCAATCTCCTCCTGTCTGATATAAACCAACCCACAGTCACTGACACCAATCTCCTCCTGTCTGATATAAACCAGCCCACAGTCACTGACACCAATCTCCTCCTGTCTGATATAAACCAATCCCACAGTCACTGACACCAATCTCCTCCTGTCTGATATAAACCAACCCACAGTCACTGACACCAATCTCCTCCTGTCTGATATAAACCAACCCCACAGTCACTGACACCAATCTCCTCCTGTCTGATATAAACCAACCCCACAGTCACTGACACCAATCTCCTCCTGTCTGATATAAACCAACCCACAGTCACTGACACCAATCTCCTCCTGTCTGATATAAACCAACCCCACAGTCACTGACACCAATCTCCTCCTGTCTGATATAAACCAACCCCACAGTCACTGACACCAATCTCCTCCTGTCTGATATAAACCAACCCCACAGTCACTGACACCAATCTCCTCCTGTCTGATATAAACCAGCCCCACAGTCACTGACACCAATCTCCTCCTGTCTGATATAAACCAACCCCACAGTCACTGACACCAATCTCCTCCTGTCTGATATAAACCAACCCCACAGTCACTGACACCAATCTCCTCCTGTCTGATATAAACCAACCCCACAGTCACTGACACCAATCTCCTCCTGTCTGATATAAACCAACCCCACAGTCACTGACACCAATCTCCTCCTGTCTGATAAAACCAACCCCACAGTCACTGACACCAATCTCCTCCTGTCTGATATAAACCAACCCCACAGTCACTGACACCAATCTCCTCCTGTCTGATATAAACCAACCCCACAGTCACTGACACCAATCTCCTCCTGTCTGATATAAACCAACCCCACAGTCACTGACACCAATCTCCTCCTGTCTGATATAAACCAACCCCACAGTCACTGACACCAATCTCCTCCTGTCTGATATAAACCAACCCCACAGTCACTGACACCAATCTCCTCCTGTCTGATATAAACCAACCCCACAGTCACTGACACCAATCTCCTCCTGTCTGATATAAACCAACCCCACAGTCACTGACACCAATCTCCTCCTGTCTGATATAAACCAACCCCCAGTCACTGACACCAATCTCCTCCTGTCTGATATAAACCAACCCCACAGTCACTGACACCAATCTCCTCCTGTCTGATATAAACCAACCCCACAGTCACTGACACCAATCTCCTCCTGTCTGATATAAACCAACCCCAGTCACTGACACCAATCTCCTCCTGTCTGATATAAACCAGCCCCACAGTCACTGACACCAATCTCCTCCTGTCTGATATAAACCAACCCCACAGTCACTGACACCAATCTCCTCCTGTCTGATATAAACCAACCCCACAGTCACTGACACCAATCTCCTCCTGTCTGATATAAACCAGCCCCACAGTCACTGACACCAATCTCCTCCTGTCTGATATAAACAAATCCCCACAGTCACTGACACCAATCTCCTCCTGTCTGATATAAACCAACCCCACAGTCACTGACACCAATCTCCTCCTGTCTGATATAAACCAATCCCACAGTCACTGACACCAATCTCCTCCTGTCTGATATAAACCAACCCCACAGTCACTGACACCAATCTCCTCCTGTCTGATATAAACCATCCACAGTCACTGACACCAATCTCCTCCTGTCTGATATAAACCAACCCCACAGTCACTGACACCAATCTCCTCCTGTCTGATATAAACCAGCCCACAGTCACTGACACCAATCTCCTCCTGTCTGATATAAACCAACCCCACAGTCACTGACACCAATCTCCTCCTGTCTGATATAAACCAACCCCACAGTCACTGACACCAATCTCCTCCTGTCTGATATAAACCAACCCCCAGTCACTGACACCAATCTCCTCCTGTCTGATATAAACCAACCCCACAGTCACTGACACCAATCTCCTCCTGTCTGATATAAACCAACCCCACAGTCACTGACACCAATCTCCTCCTGTCTGATATAAACCAACCCCACAGTCACTGACACCAATCTCCTCTGTCTGATATAAACCAACCCCACAGTCACTGACACCAATCTCCTCCTGTCTGATATAAACCAACCCCACAGTCACTGACACCAATCTCCTCCTGTCTGATATAAACCAACCCCAGTCACTGACACCAATCTCCTCCTGTCTGATATAAACCAACCCCACAGTCACTGACACCAATCTCCTCCTGTCTGATATAAACCAACCCCACAGTCACTGACACCAATCTCCTCCTGTCTGATATAAACCAACCCCACAGTCACTGACACCAATCTCCTCCTGTCTGATATAAACCAACCCCACAGTCACTGACACCAATCTCCTCCTGTCTGATATAAACCAACCCCACAGTCACTGACAGCAATCTCCTCCTGTCTGATATAAACCAACCCCACAGTCACTGACACCAATCTCCTCCTGTCTGATATGAACCAATCCCACAGTCACTGACACCAATCTCCTCCTGTCTGATATAAACAAATCCCCACAGTCACTGACACCAATCTCCTCCTGTCTGATATAAACCATCCCCACAGTCACTGACACCAATCTCCTCCCGTCTGATATAAACCAACCCCACAGTCACTGACAAGATTGGACAAGTTTCCATTCCCGTGCCGAGGGGATTGCTGTACCAGACGGGAGGGGCAACATTTGGGGACTCTCGTTTCTCCACCAATTCCCATTCCCCTTCTTTCTGGTGGATAATGGAGGTGCCACTGTGTGTAATGTGCAAGTCAGTCAGAATTATCAGCAAGAATTAATCAGCACTTTCTAATTGGAGATGTTGATCAGTGAAACCTTTCAGATATTGAATTGTAGATTTTGTACCAAAGATCAATTTAGCATTGAAGTAAAAGTTCATAATTTTATTGCAAACAAATTTCTGCTGAGAGTCCCTGAATTAAGGGGCAAAAATCAGACAGCGATTCTTAAAGGGACACTACAGCCCCAACAAGTCAATCAGCCATATATCCAGAATATTAATAACCCCTATAACTGGGCTGGAGTTTAACATCAGCAGAAACAAAACTCAACTGTCAGAATGAACACGGTTCAGTCCTGGGTACGATTAACAGCAGCAATAATAACAGAATCCAATCTCTGCAGTCACTTGTGAACTTGCTGGTGTCTCGGCAGGTGGGATGACTGAGTGAATCCCTTCCCACACACGGAGCAGGTGAACGGCCTCTCCCCAGTGTGAACTCGCTGGTGTCTCAGCAGGTGGGATGACTGAGTGAATCCCTTCCCACACACAGAGCAGGTGAACGACCTCTCCCCAGTGTGAACTCGCTGGTGTCTCAGAAGCTCGGATGAACTAGTGAATCCCTTCTCACACACGGAACAAGGGAATGGCCTCTCCCCAGTGTGAACTCGCTTGTGTATCAGAAGGTCGGATGACTTAGTGAATCCCTTCTCGCACACAGAGCAGGTGAACGGCCTCTCCCCAGTGTGAACTCGCTTGTGCATCAGAAGGTTGGATGATCGATTAAATCCTTTCCCACACACGGCGCAGGTGAACGGCCTCTCCCCAGTGTGAATGTGCTGGTGCATCAGAAGGTTGGATGAACGAGTGAATCCCTTTCCGCACTCGGAGCAGGTGAACAGTCTCTCCCCGATGTGAGTGCATCGATGATTTTCCAGCTCAGACGGGTAATTGAATCCCTTCCCACAGCTCCCACATTTCCACGGTTTCTCCGTGGTACAGGTGTCCTTGCGACTCTCCAGGTTGGATCAGTTGAAGCCTTGTCCACACACAGAACACGTAGCAGGCTCGAAGGGCCGTGTGGCCGACTCCTGATTCTTATGAATTCTTCTGTATACGGTTTCTCCAGGCTGTGAATGGTGCAATGTTGTTTCAGGCTGTGTAACTGGTTAAAACATTTTCATCCACCTTCAAAGGTCGATGATAGTCAGGTCCTGATCAATCGACTGACTCTGTCAGATCGTGACGTGATGTGTGGAGAATGAGGATAAAATAAATGAAGCAATGCTTCTCTCTCCCGGGCACTGGGACCCGGTTGGGAACAGTGCGTGAAACCCACACACTTTATCTTCCTGTACCAAGATGGCCGCGCAGACGTTCTAATATGTTTTCAATCAAAATGGCGGCGCACTTAATTTTCGCCTTCCTACACAAAGATGGCGACCGTTAACCTGGGCCTATCACCCGGAAAAAGCCCCGTAGCTGCAAACGCGGGACCTTCAGGTGATGATCCGGGACTTGCGGCCGACACCAGTTGTTTATGAACCCTCCCCGCCCACTTGCCGGTCCATTACTCCGCTCGGCCCTTGCCGTCTGTTACACGCTGCAAGGAGCCCGTGACCAGGCTCTGTCCTTCTCCAGTACTCGCACTGCGCATGCTCCAAACACATCCCGGAACCGCGCCTGCGCACTGGGCTCCTGTAGTCTGGGTAATATTTTTATTCAAATTCAATAATACTTATACAACTCATCAATTACATAGTAAATCCATTACAGAGTAAATCCATTACATTCATCCATCACAGTAAAAAATAAAGCCTTAAAAACAGCCTTATAGTTAATATAAATGCAATGATTAATTTTACAAATAATCAATAATGTTTACAGTACAAATACCCTTAAACAATACCACACAACTTTTTAGATTTAAAATAATAAATCTCAAAGTTAACTCCACATAAAACAAAAACCATTTCAACACCACAGTGTACAAACACATAGCACCATCATAATCCAATTAAATGCTACAGATAACATTTATTCCAATAAACCAAGAAAAAACCCCATTTTACGCCAGTCCTACTGGCATTGTTCATTCGATCATTCGATCATTCATTCAATTCTTCGTTCGTTCATTCAAGCGTTCGTTCGATCGAGCGTAAGTTCCAATATGTATGTATGAGTGCGTGCGTGCGTATCATTTGTCTAAGTGCGCGCCTGCGTGCGTTCGCTCGAATCGTTCGTTCTATCACTGCACAAGTGATAATTCGTTCGATCGAGTGTAAGTTCCAATATGCATGAATGCGTTCGTTCGAATCGTTCGTCCGTTCACTCGAGCGTCCGTTCGTTCAATAATTTACCAATATTAATTTACTTTATCTTTTCAAACACACCAACACTAGACAATAACCTCAAAGTAAATTCCTACATAACCACCAATACATCATCATGTGCAAATTCCCACAATCCTTATCAGAAAATCAATTGAGCTTCAAGTAAACTGCTTTCAAACAGAAAACCTGAAACCTTCCCAACAAAACAATTAAATACCAGTTCTACGCCAGTCCTATTGGCAATCCATTAACTCAGATCATTTGATGTTGTCGAACCATGTAAAGTCATAGTCCTTGTCCACAGTCTTCAGCCCTTCCATGGAAAAAGAAGCCATCCACTTCCTGAAATCCCATAAAAAAAGACCGAACACTCAAATCTTCTTCTGCTTGTTGTTATCGCTCACAGGACCCAACCATCAAAGAATACTCATCATTCCTCACCGATATTACTTTGCTTTGTCTTTCAGAATGAACATTTTCAGTCTTGGATGTGATTAACAGCAGCAATAACAGCAGAAAACCCCTGTAGTCACCTGTGACCAATATGGCGTCTCAAACCGGTCCATGACTGAAAAAGCCTCCAGCTGCCGCCGGACAGAGCAGGTGACGGGAACTCATTCAGCCCGAGACCATTCTGCAATGTTTCAACCAGTGCAGCAATTGTCAAACCATCTCCCGACACACGGACAGCCGAACGGCCTCCCCTGTGGAACTCGCTGGGGTTCAGACCGTCTGGTGAATCCCTTCCCACACCTGAGGAGGTGCACTGGGCTCTCCCCAGCCCCTCTCGCTGGTGAGTCAGCAGGCTGGATGAACAAGTGAATCCCTTCCCACACACGGAGCAGGTGAACGGCCTCTCCCCAGTGTGAACTCGCTGGTGTGTCAGCAGGCTGGATGACTTAATGAATCCCTTCCCACACATGGAGCAGGTGAACGGTCTCTCCCCAGTGTGAGTGCGCTTGTGTACAATGAGATTGGATGAACACCTGAACCTCTTCCCACAGTGAGAGCAAGTGAATGGTTTCTCGTCAGTGTGAACTCGCTGGTGGTGAATCAGTTCCTCAGAGCTTTTAAAGCAGTTCGCACAGTCGGAGCATTTAAAAGGTCTCTCGTCAGTGTGAACTCGCTGGTGTCTCAGATGGTGGGCTGAATTAGTGAATCCCTTCCCACACACGGAGCAGGTGAACGGCCTCTCCCCGGTGTGAACTCGCTGGTGTGTCAGCAGGTTGGGATGACTGAGTGAATCCCTTCCCACACACGGAGCAGATGAATGGCCTCTCCCCGGTGTGACTGTAGCGATGAGTTTCCAGCAGGGCTTGGTAATTGAATCCCTTCCCACACACGGAGCAGGTGAACGGCCTCTCCCCGGTGTGACTGCGTCGATGAGTTTCCAGCTCAGACGGGTATTTGAATCCCTTCCCACAGTCCCACATTTCCACGGTTTCTCCATGGTGCGGGTGTCCTTGTGTCTCTCCAGGTTGGACGATCAGTTGAAGCCTCGTCCACACACAGAACACGTGTACGGTTTCTCCCCGCTGTGAACGGTGTGATGTTTTTTCAGGCTGTGTAACTGGTTAAAGCTCTTTCCACAGTCAGTGCACTGGAACACTCTCACTCGGGTGTGTGTGTCTCGGTGCTTTTCCAGTCACACTGATGTTTGAAATCTTTGCCCACAGACAGAACAGACAAACATTTCTCCTTCCACATTCAAAGGCTGATGATATTCAGGTCCTGATGAATGGAGTGACTCTGTCAGATCTTGACGTGATGTTTGGTTTGAGTTTCCCGTCTGTAAATCCTCCCCTTCTAATACCCTGTAAAAGGAGTTGACAAAAGTCATCACTGTAAGTACAGGATAGAAATTCAGAACAGACAATTCTAGTTTCTATACAATGTTCCTTCACACGTGGGGATTCTAACCCTGGGACTGTACATGGTGATCACTAAACACAAAACCCAGGCTGTTAATCATTTTCAGCTACTGGACTTAGCATGTGTCCCACAGCATCTCACTCACTTTTAATGTGTGAATAGAGCATCACGCCTGCAAACCTGGTTTTAAATTTAAATTCACTCACCAAATGTATTTAACAAAAGATGAACAAGTAAACACGTCACAGCCCACTAATCCAGCTCTACATTCACAGGAGGAAGCCTGTTATCGAACTCCTCAAGTGGATGAAATAAAGAAAGATCCCAAATGGAAGAGTCCCTCGAATCCTTTGTAAAGACCTTTCAAATCCTGACCGGTTCCTTCCTTATTCTAGAATTCCCCATCCCTGTGGGAGTCGATATTGGTCAAAAACTGCTAATTGGACATTTTTAACCGATTTTTCAGCTGTTTCAAGCTGACCAGGTCCTTCACTCAGAGAATCTCCAAGGAGACTCTTTGATTTAAACACAGCTCTCCCCTCTTTCATATCCGGGATTAGATTACTGGGAATTTGAATACCTGACCACTCAAATTTAAAAGGGCCCGTCAGTGATACACAGACTGAACCAATCACACAGCTCTGGGTCAGTTTGAATGATTCCTCTCTCCAGCCTGTAACCGATGAAACTTGTAACACTGAGGCTGAAATTCCACTTCCGGGTGCCGGATTCCAGCCCTGGGACTGTACATGGGGATTCCAACCCTGGAACCGGGGGTGTTTTAATAATGGGGCCTGGGGCCGCACTCGGGGTGAATCTTTTATTCAAACCAATAATACCAATTACATAGTAAAACCATTACATTCATCCATCAAAATACAGTACAAATACCCCCAAACAATACCACACTTTTTTTTATATTAAAATAATACATCTCACTTAACTCCACATAAAACAACCCATTTCAACACCACAGTGTACAAACACATAGCCCCATCACAATCCAACTAAATGCCACATATAACATCCACTCCAATAACCCAAGAAACCTGTTCCACGCCAGTCCCACTGGCACCGCCCACCCGACCATCCACTCAATTGTTCTCCGTGCTGGGCCTCCCGCCCAGGCCACTCTCCTCCGGGTCTTCCACCTTGGGCCTTCTGCACCGGACCCTCCGCACCGGCATTCCCCGCGAGCAGCCGGGGTGAATCAACCGCATCTCCCGACTCCACCTCTGCCGACCAGCCGCCCCGCCCTGGGCCCCCCGCCTGGGGTTCTCCGTGCTGGGCCTCCCGCCCAGGCCACTCTCCTCTGGGTCTTCCACCTTGGGCCTTCTGCACCGGACCCTCCGCACCGGCATTCCCCGCGAGCAGCCGGGGTGAATCAACCGCATCTCCTGACTCCACCTCTGCCGACCAGCCGCCCCGCCCTGGGCCCCCCGCCTGGGGTTCTCCGTGCTGGGCCTCCCGCCCAGGCCACTCTCATCCGGGTCTTCCACCTTGGGCCTTCTGCGAAGCGGACAACTTGGAGTGCATTAAATTAAAATAACATTTCCCGGGGAAACGATGCACTCCAGTCCCTGCGGCGCCCACCGGTCTCGGAAGGCTTCAAGTGTGCCGGCGGACACCGCATGCTCCATCTCCAGGGCCACCCGGGCGCGAACATAGCCGCGGAAGAGAGGCAGGCAATTGGGCCGAACGACCCCCTCGACCGCCCGCTGCCTGGACCTGTTAATGGCCACTTTGGCCAGGCCCAGGAGCAGTCCTACGAGGAGGTCCTCCGACCTGCTCTCTCCCCTCCGCACCGGGTGACCGTAGATCAGGAGCGTGGGACTGAAGTGCAACCAAAAAGCGAGGAGCAGCCCCTTCAAATATTCAAAGAGGGGCTGCAACCTCTCACATTCCACATAAACGTGGAACACGGACTCCTCGAGGCCGCAAAAAAGACAGGCGGCCTGGGAGTCCGTGAACCTACTTAAAAACCGATTGCACGGGACTGCTCCGTGCAACACCCTCCAGGCCATGTCCCCAATAGAAAAGGGGAGTACTCCCGCATAGAGAGCCCTCCATTGGGGACCTTCGCCTCCGCCGGACGGCAAGATGGCACGCCAAGGCGTGTCCGGACGGCAGGCGAAGATGACAAAGTGGAAAGTGTGCAGGAGCAGCCCGTACAGGAAACCCCTCCGTGCAGAACTGAAGGGCACGGAGGGCATTTCCCCGAGACGGCTCAAGTTGTGAGGCGCCGGTTCCCGAGAGGGGTTTCGGGGCCGTGCGCCGATGAGGAATTCCGTCCGAACGGAGGTCAGTTCGGACGGGATCGCCCCACGTGCTTGAGCCTCCTCGATACACCTAGTGGAGTCCGGGCCCAGTGCCACTTTCAGCAACTCGATGGCTTTGGCCGCGCACCAGACGTCTACCCAGGAGAGGCGCCGCGCCAACTCCTCCGGCGCCATCCAGCCCGCTCCTCCGCCATCGAGCAGGTCCCTGACTCTGGTCACCTTGCCTGGCACAGCCCTGCCCTCCGCCAGCCAGCCGATCCGTCGGACGTGGAGGTGCGGATTCCTGAACAGCGGCTCCCGAAGGAGAGCCACCACTCCTGACGGGGGAGAACTCCGCCTGGAGGCGACCTGGTTCCAGACCCATAGCAGTTCCTGGTAAAAGACAGGCAGCTCCCACAGGTAGGCTCGCGTGCGGCCCAATTCCACAAACAGGAGCTGCGTGTCGTAGTTGAGGCCGTGCATCTGGCGGAAGAAATACGTCGCCAGCGCACACCATCTGGGAGGATTCTCGACGTAAAGGTACCTCTGCAGCGTCTGAAGACGGAAAGTCGCCGCCTGGGTGCGAAGGCACACCAGCGCCTGACCGCCCTCCCTAAGCGGGAGACACAGAACCGCGGCAGAGACCCAGTGCTTCCTTTTGTCCCAGAAGAAGTCGATGAGCATCTTCTGTATCTTGGCGACAAACGCAGGGGGAGGGATCAAAGTGACCAACCGGTACCACAACATGGCGGCCACCAGCTGGTTTATGACCAGCGCTCGACCCCTGTAGGACAACACTCGGAGCAACCCCGTCCAGCGTCCTAGGCGAGCGGTGACCTTGGCCTCCAGCTCTTGCCAGTTCGCCGGCCAGGTGTCCTCGGCAGGGCCGAGGTAGACTCCCAAGTAGAGGAGGTGTGTTGTGCTCCAGGCGAAGGGCCTGAACTCCTCCGGCAGGGAGTCCACCCGCCACTGGCCCACCAGGAGTCCAGAACATTTCTCCCAGTTGATCCTGGCGGAGGATGCGTCCGAGTAAATCTGCTGGCATTCTCGCATCCTCCGCAGGTCGACGGGATCCGTGACCATGAGGAGCACGTCATCGGCGTAAGCCGAGAGGACGACCTCCATGCCCGGCCCTTGCAGAGCCAGTCCCGTCAACCTCTTCCGCAAGAGGCGCAGGAAAGGCTCCACGCAAACGGTATATAACTGACCGGACATGGGGCATCCCTGATGCACCCCCCTCCCGAAGCGAAGGGGCGCCGTCAAAGACCCGTTAACTTTAATCAGACACTCCGCGGCGGCGTACAGAAGTCGGATCCGGGCGACGAAATGCGTCCCGAACCCGAATGCGCGCAGAGTCCCGAAGAGATACTCGTGATCCACCCTGTCGAACGCCTTCTCCTGATCCAGGGAAAGGAAGGCGACCGACAGACCAGTCCTCTGGGAAAGGTGGACCAGGTCCCGGACCAGATGGATGTTGTCGTGGATTGTCCGGCCCGGGACCGTGTAGGACTGGTCGGGGTGGATCATGTGGGCCAGCACGGTGCCGAGGCGGGCAGACATGGCCCTGGCAAAAATTTTATAGTCCGTGCTGAGGAGGGAGACCGGGCGCCAGTTTTTTAAAAGGCGGAGATCACCCTTTTTTGGGCAGCAGGACGATAACCGCCCTGCGCCAAGAGAGGGGCATCTCCCCGGTCGCCAGACTTTCCCCCAGGACCCGCGCGTAGTCGCCCCCCAAGACGTCCCAGAACGCCCTGTGCAACTCCACGGTCAGCCCGTCCAGCCCCGGGGACTTTCCCCTTGAGAGCTGGCGCAGGGCGCCGGTCAGCTCCGCCAAACTTAGCGGAGCGTGCAATTCTTCGGCGCCCTCCGGGCCGACCTTCGGCAGGTCCTCCCACAAAACTCTGCGCGCATCCTCGCTGGACGGATCCGGAGAGAACAGAGCCCCGTAATAGGCCCGGGTCACCGCGCTGATCCCCTCCGGATCCGAGACCAGAGATCCGTCGTCGGCCAGCAGCCCCAAGAGCTGCTTACGGACCCCTCGTCTTTTTTCCAGCGAGTAGAAGAAGGGGGAGCCGCGGTCCAGGTCCCGCAGGAACTGGATCCGCAACCTCACGTACGCGCCTCGGGACCCGACCAGCTGCAGGTCCTTCAGCGCGCCCTTCTTCTCTTCGTACACCTTCCGCAGGGCCGGGTCTTCGACGACTTGACCGAGACGGGACTCCAGGTCGAGCACTTCTTTCTCCAATGGCCCGACCCGGGCCTCCCGCCTCTTGGTCGACCCCTTCGCGTACTCCTGACAGAAGAGACGGACGTGAGCCTTGCCCACGTCCCACCATAGCCTCAAGGAGGGGAAGCCCCCCTGCTTCCTTCTCCAGTCAGCCCAGAACCGGCGAAACGAATCCCGGAACCGCACGTCCTCCAGCAGCAGGTTGTTAAAATGCCAGTACGCGGACCCCCCGGCGCCCGCAATGGAGCGAGCTCCGCCCACACCAGGTGGTGGTCCGTGCACAGCACCGGCCGCATGGAAGCTGCCGGAACGCAGGAGACGTACGCCCGGGAAATATAAAGGCGGTCGATTCTGGACCTTCCTCCTCCAGACCCCACCCAAGTGAAGGCGCTGGAGTCGGGATGGAGATTTCGGCAGACGTCCACCAAGTCGAAGGACCCGACCAGGTCCCTCAACTTCACCGTCGCCGTCAGGCTTCGCGGAGGGCCCGAACGGTCCCTCGCCTCGAGGGTACAATTAAAATCCCCCCCGAGGATGACGCACTCGCCGACGTTGACGGTGCCCAGAAGAGCGGACACTTCTTCGAAGAAGCGCACTTGCTGCGCACCGGGCTGGGGGGCGTACACGTTCACTAAATGGAGCGGCACGCCCCCCAGACGAACAGTGACCTGGAGCAAGCGGCCCGGCACATGCTCCTTGACCCCCAAGATCTCCGGCTGAAAATGCGGGGCCAGCAAGATAGCCACCCCACCAGAAATGTTGGAGAGGTGACTCATGCTGACCCCTCCTCGCCACTCCAGGAGCCACGTGGCCTCGTCTCCCGGAACGGTGTGAGTTTCCTGCAGGAAGCACACCGCATGCCTCCCTTCCCGAAGGGACGAGAAGTTATTAAATCTACGGCGTGCCTCTCTGCTGCCGTTGATGTTGAGGCTGGCTATGGTTATCTTCATGACAAGAGCATAGTGCAACCTCTACCTTACTCTAACGGGAGGAGGGAGCGCGGCCGCTAATCGACCGCCACTCCCTTCCAAGCCCAGCGAGGAAATTCTGGATCCGACGCCGCTCGGCCAGGCCCACGCCCCCGTCCGCGCCCATGGTTTTGACTGCGGCGCGGACGGAGCAAACGAGCAGTGCCAGATCCGACCATTTATCGATGGCCAGCCGGATTATATCCTGGCGACCCTGGCCCATGGCCACAAAGTCCCGGAGTTCCACAACGGGGATGAGGGGGGACCCGGAGGAGGGCACGAGGGCATCCGCCGCCTCACTGGCGACGGATTCCATATCATCCTCAGTGTCCTCCGCCGGGTCCCCGTCCTCCTCCGGGGGGTCGCCATCGGCCGGCCCTACCTCTGCCCCGATCCCACCCCCAGGATCGGCAGCAGAGGAGTCCTCCCTGGGCTCCTCCAGAGGCGCCGGGTCAGGAAGCGGCGGCGGCTCGGGGCCCCCCTCCGCCCCCGGCACCGGGGTGCACAGGGAAACCGGGGAGCACATTAGTGCCAGTTCCCCCAACACCCCCTGCGCCAGCGTCGGAGACGGAGTCAGGGGGCCTTCCCCTTCACCGCCACCATCCTCCGACCCAGCGGACCGGGTACCCTGGTTATATTGCTCAACCAGGTCGAGCATGCTCAGCTCACGGTGCCCGCGTGATTGACGGGAGCTCCGGGCCAATAGGGAGCGAGTGGGGCGGAGCTGGAGGACCGTGCGGGCATCGGGTCCTCCAACCAATCGGAGTGTGTGAGGGGCGGGGCTTGACCTTTAAACCTGAACAACAGAAGGGGAGCTGAGCATGCGCGGACCTTGGCAGTAGCTGCTGACACATCAGGTGAGAGAGCTCAGGGAG
Source organism: Squalus acanthias (assembly GCA_030390025.1). NCBI lineage: Eukaryota > Metazoa > Chordata > Chondrichthyes > Squaliformes > Squalidae > Squalus > Squalus acanthias. Next base: position 8,308 of record JASTWF010001232.1, on the reverse strand, counting down.
CGGGTTAATAAACCGCGGGGGGACGCGGGCTGCACACACCCCGAGTGCGGCCCCAGGCCCCATTATTAAAACACTCAACATTATCCGCTTCACAAACACCCGGGGTGGGCCTCAGGCCCCGAACAAGAGCCTCCGGGCCGGGCCTTTGCCCCTAGCGGGGCGGCAGCTGCGGGGCTTTCTCCCGGTGACAGGCCCGGGTTAACGGCCGCCATCTTGACAGGCTCAGGGGGCAGCAGGGCGCATGCGCGGCCCCCTTGGCCAGGAACCAGGAGGAGAGAATCTTGGCAATTTCTATCCTGGACTCTCAGTCATGGCTTTTGGAAACTCCTTTTACAGGCTGTGAGAAGGGCAGCATTTACACACCGCAAACTCACACCAAACATCACATCAAGATCTGACAGAGTCACTCCATTCATCAGGACCCGAATATCATCGGCCTTTGAATGTGGAAGGAGAAATGTTTGTCTGTTCTGTGGTAAAAGATTTCAAACATCAGTGTGACTGGAAAAGCACCGAGACACACACACCCGAGTGAGAGTGTTCCAGTGCACTGACTGTGGAAAGAGCTTTAACCAGTTACACAGCCTGAAAAAACATCGCACCGTTCACAGCGGGGAGAAACCGTACCCGTGTTCTGTGTGTGGACGAGGCTTCAACCGATCGTCCAACCTGGAGAGACACAAGGACACCCGCACCACGGAGAGACTGTGGGAAGTGAGTCAAATACTCGTCTGAGCTGGAAACTCATCGGTCCTTCTTTATCTGGAAATGAAATGTCTGTTGTATAATTGTACCAGCAGTTAACAGGCTCCTGTGAACTCCTCTGTCTGCTGTTTTAATGCAGATTTTAACCAATTTATTTTAAACGGGTTTATGTTAAATGACTTAATGCCGGCCTTAAAATGGTAGACTCAGGACTGTCGCACAAACATGTTAAAGCTTCGTAGAATAATTACCAGTCATTTTTAGACTGAAAACTTAAACCTATTTCACTTTCAGTAAGGAACAGATCGCGGTTTTACACCAATCTCTGATTCAACAGCACGTTTCCAGCCTTCACCATTGTTCGTCCTGAACCTGCGACAGTACCTCCCAAACCCGCCACCTCCACCACCTAGGACAAAGGCTGCAGCCACATGGGAACACCACCACTCCAAGTTCCCCTCCAAGTCTCACATCATCCTGACTTGGAAATATATCACCGTTCCTTCACCATCGCTGGGTCAAAATCCTGGAACTCCCTCCCTAACAGCACTGAGTGAGGACCTTCACCACACGGACTGCAGCGGTTCAAGAAGGCGGCTCACCACCATCCTCTAAAGGGAAATTATGGATGGGCAATAAATGCTGGATTTGCCAGCGACACCCATATCCCAGGAGCAAATAATAAAAAACCTAAATATAGCTGGAAAGAAGTCTTCTGTTCTGTGCCTAGGAACTCTGAACCATGGAAGCGGGCAGCTGGGACACATTTCTTAAATGCCTCAAGATTAACCTGGACAAAGACTTTGCATTCAGTGAAGAGAGACGAGAAAGGCCAAAGTGCCGTTTGCCCCTCTCAGTGTGGCCCTGAAGGACTGTGTCCAGGCTGAAGTTCTGTTCCCGCCGTACGATCCTCCCCCAGATTGTCCTTTCTGAGCTCCAGCCAGGTGATGCTAAACACTCAGGTGGGAAAGATGAAAATCTACAACAATGTGTTTGAAGCAAAGCTGATTTATTTGACATATATCCAGAATATTAAACTCCAGCCCAGTTATAGGGGTTATTAACATCAGCAGAAACAAACCCCAACTGTCAGAATGAACATGGTTCAGTCCTGGATGTGATTAACAGCAGCAAAAACAGCGGAATCCAACTCCTGCAGTCAGTTGTGAACTCGCTGGTGTGTCAGCAGGTTGGATGACTGAGGGAATCCCTTCCCACACACGGAGCAGATGAACGGCCTCTCCCCAGTGTGAGTGCGCTGGTGTACAGTGAGTTCAGATGACCGCCTGAATCCAGTCCCACAGTGAGAGCACCTGAACGGTCTCTCGCCAGTGTGAACACGTTGATGGCATGTCAATTCCCCGGAACTTTTAGATCACTTCCCACAGTCCGGGCATTTAAAAGGTCTCTCCCCAGTGTGACCTCGCTGGTGTGCCAACAGGTGGGATGAATTAGTGAATCCCTTCCCACACACGGAGCAGGTAAACGGTCTCTCCCCAGTGTGAATGCGCCGATGAGTTTCCAGTTCGGACGGGTAATTGAATCCTTTCCCACAGTCCCCACATTGACACCGTTTCTCCCCGGTGTGACTGCGCTTGTGTCTCGACAGGCCAGATGATCGGCTGAAGCCTCGTCCACACACAGAACACGTGTACGGTTTCTCCCCGCTTTGAACGGTGCATTTTGTTTCCATGTTCAAAGGCCGATGATATTCAGTTCCTGATGAATCGAGTGACTCTGTCAGATCTTGGTACGATGTTTGGTTTGATCTTCCTGTCTGCAAATCCGCCTCTTACAATACCCTGCAAAATGAATTTAAAACAGGAAGAAGGGAGCGTGAGAGAGAACCCACAATAAAACAAAGGTAGGCTGTGAAATTGAGCTGAATGAATCTGGTCATTTGTGGGGCCGGCAGCAGAAACAAGTGCCCATGAAAGCTGCTGGATTGTCATAAAACCCAACTGGTTCACTAATGTCCTTCAGGGAAGGGAACCTGCCACTCAGTCTGGGCCAACACAAGACACTGGTCTCTATGGGAGAGAGGTGGGAGGGGCGATGGAAGGGACTTGAAACATCTGCAACTTGATAAGTTGATGTAGTCTACATGGACTTCAGTAAGGCTTTTGACAAAGTCCCGCATGGGAGACTGGTCAAGAAGGTAAGAGCCAGGGATCCAGGGAAATTTGGCACATTGGATCCAAAATTGGCTTAGTGGCAGGAGGCAGAGGGTGATGGTCGAAGGTTGTTTTTGTGACTGGAAGCCTGTGTCCAGTGGTGTACCGCAGGGTCGGTGCTGGGTCCTTTGCTGTTTGTAGTGTACATTAATGATTTAGATATGAATGTAGGAGGTATGATCAGTAAGTTCGCTGATGACGCGAAAATTGGTGGAGTGGTAAATAGCGAGGAGGGAAGCCTCAGGCTACAGGACGATATAGACGGGTTGGTCAGATGGGCAGAACAGTGGCAAATGGAATTTAACCCTGAAAAGTGTGAGGTGATGCATTTTTGGAGGACTAACAAGGCAAGGGAATACACAATGAATGGTAGGACCCTAGGAAGGACAGAGGATTAGAGGGACCTTGGTGTGCATGCACATAGATTTCTGAAGGCAGCAGGACAGGTAGATAAGGTGGTTAAAAAGGCATATGGGATACTTGCCTTCATTAGCCGAGGCATAGAATATAAGAGCAGGGAGGTTATGATGGAGCTGTACAAAACGCTAGTTAGGCCACAGCTGGAATACTTTGTGCAGTTCTGGTCGCCACACTATAGGAAGGATGTGATTGCATTGGAGAGGGTGCAGAGGAGATTCACCAGGATGTTACCTGGGCTGGAGCGCTTCAGCTATGAAAAGAGACTGGACAGGCTGGGGTTGTTTTCCTTGAGCAGAGAAGACTGAGGGGGGACCTGATTGAGGTGTACAACATTATGAGGGGCATAGATAGGGTAGATAGAAAGGAACTTTTCCCCTTAGTAGCGGGGTCAATAACCAGGGGGCATAGTTTCAAGATAAGGGGCAGGAGGTTTAGAGGGGATTTGAGGGAAAACTTTTTCACCCAGAGGGTGGTTGGAATCTGGAACTCACTGCCTGAAAGGGTGGTAGAGGCAGGAACCCTCACAACATTCAAGAAGCATTTAGATGAGCACTTGAAACGCCGTAGCATACAAGGCTACGGACCAAGTGCTGGGAAATGGGATTAGAATAGACAGGGCTTGATGGGTGGCGCGGACACGATGGGCCGAAGGGCCTCTTTCTGTGCTGTATAACTCGATGACTCTATAGAGCTGGTTCCCAAGGCCCCGCCCCCACATAGAGTGGGTTTCCTCATGTGGCCTGCTGGGTCAGGTTATAAAGAGACCGCGCGCTGTTCCTCCTCCCACTGCCTGGGGGAATGGGGCAGATATTTAAATGGACCGTGACCCCTTTACTTTGCATATTTATAGTTAAAGGGACAATCTGGTTTATCTTGGAGTGTCGGTGCACTTCACTGACAGAGCTCCTATTAACAGTCGCTCCCTTCTGTACTCGTGCAGTGATTGTAAACCTGTCTGTTTTAGTGACTTGAGCCTTTCTAAAATGTCTCACTTTTTGCTTGTTCAATTTTGAAAGACTTCAGAATTTTGCAGTTTAATGAAGGTTTCCTTTAAAGGTGGAGTAACATTCCTTTCAAAATATTCTGTTCTGACCCTCCCCCAAATTTTAAAACACTCTGCACAACTGACTGGGAAGGTCCCAAGTTCAGTCCAGTTTGTTGATCTCAGCCAAGACAGCTCAGGGTCTATAATTGGCCTCAGTACCACTGGGCTAAATAAGAGTAAAAATCCCCCGCGCGGCAGAATGTGTCCAAACACTGAGCACAGGAGCCCAGTGCGCAGGCGCGGGACCGGGTCGTGCTCTGAGCATGCGCAGTGCGAGTGTTGGCGATGATCTCAAGCGGAAGAGACGGTTCCGGGAGGCGGTAGGAGATTGTGGGCTCGGGGAGGAATTAGACCCGCGGGCGGGCTGGGAAGCTCATAAACACCCGGTGTAGGCCTCAGGCCCCGAATAAGAGCCCACAGGCTCCGTGTTTGCCCCGCGGTGACAGGCCCGGCCGCCCGGGTCAGCGGGGTCACGGGCCGCCATCTTGGACAGAGCGGGGTCACGGCGCATGCGCAGACATGTTGACCAGGAACAGAGAGTGGGCGGGGCTTCAGGGTCTCTGTTCCCAACCGGGTCCCAGTGCCCGGGAGATGGAGCATCCTGGGCAACAGGTTTTTAATCACCTTCACCCACTCCCAGGCCGCATGTGATGTTTGCGGCCTAGAGGAGTCCACGGGCCGTGTATATATTCAGTGTGAGAGGTTGCAGCCCCTGTATAGTTACCTGAAGGGGCTGCTCCTCAACTCTTGGTTACACTTTAGCCCCATGCTCCTAATCTTTAGCCGCCCGGTGCGGAGGGGGGTGGGTAAGTCGGAGGATCTTCTCCTGGACCTGCTCTTGGGCCTGGCGAAAACAGCAATTTGTAGGCCCAGGATGGGCGGGGCCCATGGGGGGGTCACTCTGGCTGCCTGCCTCTCTCCCGTGGTCTTGTCCCTGCCCGGGTGGCCCTGGAGAGGGAGCAGGCGGTGTCCACCGGTTCGCTTGATACCTTCCTCGACCGGTCGGCACCTCAGGGTGCAGAGTGTCTCTCAGACACTGGGAACAACATTCTGGTTTCGTTCGGAAGGTTCCCTTTGCTTTTAGAGGGACTTTGTTGCTTATTTTGGCTTCTTTTAGTTTGATTGGATCATGTTTGGGGGAACAAGAGAGGAAAGAATGTTCCATAGAAACTAGAATTGTCTGTTCTGAATTTCTATCCTGTACTTACAGTGATGACTTTTGTAAACTCCTTTTACAGGGTATTAGAAGGGGAGGATTTGCAGACAGGAAACTCAAACCAAATATCACATCAAGATCTGAGAGTCACTCCATTCATCAAGACCTGAATATCATCGGCCTTTGAATGTGGAAGGAGAAATGTTTGCCTGTTCTGTCTGTGGGAAACTATTTCAAACATCAGTGTGACTGGAAAAGCACCGAGACCCACACACCCGAGTGAGAGTGTTCCAGGGCACTGACTGTGGAAAGAGCTTTAACCAGTTACACAGCCTGAAAAAACATCGCACCATTCACAGCGGGGAGAAACCGTACACGTGTACCGTGTGTGGACGAGGCTTCAACTGATCGTCCAACCTGGAGAGACATAAGGACACCCGCGCCATGGAGGAACTGTACAAATGTGGGGACTGTGGGAAGTGATTCAGCTCCCCGTCCCGGCTGGAAACTCATCGACGCAGTCACACTGGGGAAAGGCCGTTCACCTGCTCTGAGTGTGGGAAGGGATTCAGTCAGTCATCCCACCTCCTGACACACCAGCGAGTTCACAGTGGAGAGAGGCCATTCACCTGCTCCATGTGTGGAAAGGGATTCAGTCAGTCATCCCACCTTCTGACACACCAGCGAGTTCACACTGGGGAGAAGCCGTTCATCTGCTCTGTGTGTGAGAAGGGATTTGCTCGATTAACCAACCTCACTGAACACCAACTTGTTCACACTGAAAAGAGACCTTTCAAATGTTCTGAGTGTGAGAAGAGCTTTAAAAGCACAAGAGATCTGCTGACACACCAACACACTCACAGCGGGGAGAGGCCGTTCACCTGCTCTGAATGTGGGAAGGGATTCACTAATTCATCCCACCTGTTAACACACCAGCGAGTTCACACTGGGGAGAGGCCGTTCACCTGCTCTGTGTGTGGGAAGGGATTCATTGATTCATCCACCCTGCTGAGACACCAGCGAGTTCACACTGAGGAGAGGCCATTCACCTGCTCCGTGTGTGGGAAGGGATTCACTCAGTCATCCAACCTGATGAAACACCAGCGACTTCACACTAGGGAGAGGCTGTTCACCTGCACTGTGTGTGGGAAGGGATTCGCTCGATTAATCAGCCTCACTAAACACCAACTTGTTCACGCTGAAAAAAGACCTTTCAAATGTTCTAAGTGTGGGAAGATCTTTAATAGCACAAGAGATCTGCTGACACACCAACACACTCACACTGGGGAGAGGCCGTTCACCTGCTCGGTGTGTGGGAAGGGATTCACTAATTCATCCCGCCTGTTAACACACCAGCGAGTTCACACTGGGGAGAGGCCATTCACCTGCTCCGTATGTGGGAAGGGATTCATTGATTCATCCACCATGCTGAGACACCAGCGAGTTCACACTGGGGCGAGGCCGTTCACCTGCACTCTGTGTGGGAAGGGATTCACTCAGTCATCCCACCTGCTGAAACACCAGCGAGTTCACAAGTGACTGCAGGGGTTGGATTCTGCTGTTTTTGCTGCTGTTAATCACATCCAGGACTGAACCATGTTCATTCTGACAGGTGAGGTTTGTTTCTGATGAGAATACCTCCTGTAACTGGGCTGGAGTTTAATATTCTGGATAAATGTCAAATACACAGTGTCGATTATTTGTTTTCTCCAAGGTAAGAGGAGACTAATTGATGTCCTGTTACCGACTGCTCCATTTTTGGGCCTTTTCTCCTTTCTAACTCTAGATTATCTCAGTTCAAACACCTTCAGTTATTCTCAAGTCCAGCTCCCCACACCTTCCAGAGAGCCTGTAATAGAAAATGACTGAAGATTTATCCCAGTGTAACTATTGCTGTTATCCAAGGAAAAAGGCTTGTATTTCTATCGCACCATTCACAACCTCAGGACGTCCCAAAGTGCTTTACAGACAAGGAAGTACTTTTGAAGTGTAGTCACTGTTCTAATGTAGGAAATTTCTGCACAGCAAGCTCCCACAAGCAGCAATGTGATATTGACCAGATAATCTATTTTTCAATGACGTTGATTGAGGATGGAAGGGGATGTGTAAAGAGATGGTCTGTGTATGGAGATGTGAAAGAAGGAAACGGTGTGTGTGTGTGATAGTGACACAGCCTTGTGGTCACAGTCAGAACAATGACAGATATCCTTGTGGTAATGGTTTGGGCAGGGCCAGATCAATAATGTAGTTAACAAGTTAAATATAAATATCGCCAGTGTAGTCACAGCTTGTTAGAACAGACCTGGGGAGAAGAGAGCTCTGAATCCACTGTATTATCCCTGTTCTCCGGATCGGGTAACTATTGTCTGTATCTTTGCAGTGCTGTTAATAAAGTCAGTAAAAGACAATCTGTTGTTGTGAGCTTGATTATCTGGTGTCTGAAACCACAAGACTCAATCTTTAGAGTCAACAAGATGAACAAGTAAACACATCACTGCCCAATACTCCAGCTCTATATTCACAGGAGAAAGTCTGTTATCACACTCCTCAAGTGGACAGAATAAAGAAAGATCCCAACTCAAAGAAACTCCAGAATGATTTGTAAATACGAGAGAGTGGTTGGAGAGTTGAGAGTTGGAGTGAAAGAGGAGTTGGGGTGAGGGGGTTGGAGAGTAGGGGTGAAAGAGGAGTTGGGGTGAGGGGGGTTGGAGAGTTGGGGTGAAAGAGGAGTTGGGGTGAGGGGGGTGGGAGAGTAGGGGTGAAAGAGGAGTTGGGGTGAGGGGGGTTGGAGAGTAGGGGTGAAAGAGG